>BQNB010017444.1:26607-69931 GCA_026074375.1 Tanacetum coccineum | reverse complement strand
TAGTATTTTTGTAAGATTTTTCCTATTACCTTTGTCCTCAAGGGTAGTTTTGGAATTTTCTATACTTTGGATATTATTACATATATAACTTTACCACACCAATGAGACTCAGTATAGAGGTATGATTGGATCACTAATGTATCTAACTGCAAGCAAACCTGACATTCAATTCTCAACTTGTCTCTGTGCAAGATATCAAGCAAATCCTAAGGAATCCCACCTTATTGCTGTCAAGAGAATTTTCAGATACCTAAAAGGTACTCCAAGTCTTGGTCTTTGGTATCCAAAATGCTCAGGTTTTGACCTAAAAGGATATTCAGACTCTGACTATGCTAATGCAACATGGACAGAAAAAGCACCTCAGGTGCTTGTCAGTTGCTAGGAGGAAAACTTATGTGCTGAAGTGCTAAAAAGCAGCAATCTGTAGCTATGTCCTTAGTTGAAGCTTAATATGTAGCTATTGCTGGTTATTGTGCCAACATACTATGGATGAAAAGTCAACTCACTGACTATGACATCATATATGAGAAGGTACCCATCTTTTGTGATAACACTAGTGCTATTGCAATCTCAAACAATCCAGTCCTGCACTCAAGAACAAAGCACATTGATATCAGATATCACTTCATCAGGGATCATATTCTCAAAAGGGACATTGAATTACATTTCATTCCCACTCAATATCAACTTGCTGATATCTTTACCAAGCCTCTGGATGAGCTAGCTTTCAAAAGATTGATTATTGAACTAGGTATGCTGAACATTGATTCAAAACCTGAAGCTTCAGCATTGACTGAAGAAAAATGAAGCTTCAGTGCCTTCTTCCAAAACTGAACAAACTTTCATGTTAAATACCAGTTTAGTTTTTGCATACAACCTTTAACTTGCTCGAGTAAAGTAACTGAGCAATCACATATGTCTCATTTATGGATTTGCATAAGCATGTGTGGTTTTATCGCCTTCGCTGGAGCACAAATATTGGTTAAGTCAAGAACTGAACTCACTAGTTTATTCTCTTCAGTTTAGTTTAGCAAAAATAATTTTATCTAAATCTTCAGCTATCTCTCGAGTGAAGTAACTGAGCAATCACATATGTCTCATTCATAGATTTGTATGAGCACTTTTGATTTTGTCACCTTCGCTGGAAGACTGATGAAGATAAAGATTACAATAATCAGTTCAGCATGATATAAACACCAAAACCTGAACCTAGTCTAGCTTTTTCAAAATATCACTCAAAATGTTAGTTAAAAAAAACAAATGTGATTCTCAAAAGTAATATTATTTTATCATAATAATTTCCTTCCCAAGGAAGTTGTTGAACTTTAAAATTATATTAAAAGAGGAAGTCCAATAGTTAGAATGACCTTTTTTTAGTTGAATAGACGGCTGTTCATTATTCTAGGTGTCAGAAGCATGCTTTGCTGACTTTCATTTAATACAAAGTTTGGCACACATGTTGAAAACAAACCCTAAACATTCCCATAACTTTATAACCTCAAATGATAATTACAATTTCTCAAAGGAAATTTTGTAATTTCATCAATCATATAAATCACAACACACCAATCCACTTCACATTCTCACAAATTCATCAAAACAACAAACAAACCACACACCTTCCACCAGATCAACACTTCAAAACCCTAATGGCAGAATCATCCTCACAAAACCCCTCATCACCTAACCTCACTCCCAAAGAAGAACCTGTCACTCTTGACAAACCTAATAGCCCCAACCTTTTGTTACTTGCAGATCGGGTCGAGTTCACTTTTGATGAAATGCTCTTCACAACCAACAATGAGGTGGCTCGCATACACCTAGATCACCCAAATCAGCGTACTTTCAAATTTTCTCTAACTTCATCTCTAAGTGTTGTCTTAGGAAAGCATTTATCAGTGCCCCAACCCAATATGTTGAATACTTAGCTGAATTCTGGTACACATCAAAAGCCCTAGAAAATTTTAGGATTTGGGTTTTGACTCCTATAGGAGTCATTATACGTGAGATAGGAATCACAATATTTAAAAATGATATTGAGGCTCACTACTCAAATACATATGTTGATTCTCCCTCCCTTGCCGTAGTTAGACCATGGTTTGCTAAAATAGGATACAATAGGGAGATTGGGGTTAAAGGAACACTAAAGAAATGTTGTCTTCCTCTTAGGTGGAGATTATTGATGGAACAGATTATTCAGTGTTTAGGAGGTAAGACGGGTGGGCTAGATCAAATCTCAAACAAGGATGCTACCATTCTTTACTGTCTAGCAAATGGGATCAATTTAGACTTTGCCAGGATAATTTGGGAAGATTTAATTCATAAGCTAAAAAAGAAATCCAGGGAAAGAGTTATTCCATATCCTATATTTATTTCTCTTCTCCTAGAATACATGGAACCTGAATATGCTAATGAAAGTTGCACGATCAATCCCACTCAAATCTTCAGTATTTACAACTAGGCACTAAACCAAACCAACATGAAGAACCTCCCTTCACTGAACATATGTTGGCAAACTGTAACCTAGTTGCTCTAAATGTTCCCAAAGCTCCTAAATCCCCCTCCATTGCTGAGAGGGTTCCCCAAGGTACAAAGCCTGGAGCTAAACTTGGACAAGAGAAGATCGAACTTCTTCAAAATGACAAACCATCTGAGTCAGCGAGAGGCAACCAAAGGTGGGTCCTCTAGAGCACCCACCGGTTCCAAAACTGGTCATTCTCAGAAAATCAAAGATTATAGCTCAGCCATGGACTCAAACCCAAGCCAGCCTTCAGTTTCTACCCCTGTAGATACTGAAATACATAAAGAGGACCAGCAAGAAGCTAGTGGCCCATCATCTTTAGGGGCCACCAGTGAAGAAGGAGCCCACCCTCAGCTCAGTAGTGGTATGTCTGTATTTACTATAATTGAACCTGTTTAAACAGCTTCTTTCATTTTGCACTCTGAGTCTGCATCAGGACATGATGCTTTAGCAGATTTCACAGCTAAAGCTAATCCTGGAAAATTCTAAGCAGAGGTTACACCTTCTTCATATGGATTTGTGTGGTCCAATGAGAATTGCTAGCATAAATGGAAAGCGATATGTTTTGGTGATTGTGGACGATTACTCTCGTTACACTTGGGTACATTTTCTCAGATCAAAAGATGAAGCACCAGAAGTGATTAAAACCTTCCTGAAGCGAATTACTGTCCTTCTTCAGTCACCTGTCATCATCATAAGAACCGATAACGGCACAGAATTCAAAAATCAAATCCTTAAAGAATACTTTGATAGTGTTGGCATCTCTCACCAAGCGTCTTCTGTCAGAACACCTCAACAAAATGGAGTTGTGGAACGAAGAAATCGGACATTAGTTGAGGCTGCTAGAACAATGTTGATTTTCTCTCGTGCACCGTTATTCTTATGGGCTGAAGCGATTGCTACTGCGTGCTACACTCAAAACCGCTCCATTATTCACCGTCGATTCAACAAAACACCATACGAGCTCATTAACGGCAGAAAACCGGATATCTCCTTTCTACATGTATTCGGGGCTCTCTGTTATCCCAAGAATGATCGTGAAGATATTGGGAAGCTTGGTGCAAAAGGTGATATTGGCTTTTTCATTGGTTATTCTGCTGATTCCTGTGCCTACAGGGTTTACAACCAAAGGACAAAGAAAATCATGGAGACAATGAATGTGTCATTTGATGAGCTTTCAGTGATGGCTTTTGAACAAAGCAGTTCAAAACCCGGGCTTCAAAGCATGACTTCTGGACAAATCAGTTCAGGACTCGATCTTACTTATGCTCCGTCAACAATAACAACTCAAAAACCAACTGAAGGTGAATTGGATTTACTGTTCGAAGCTATGTATGATGATTATATTGGTGGTCAACCGTCATCTGCTCCAAGAACTGCTCCGGCTGCTCAAGCACCTCAAGTTCTTCAGACTCCAACGGCAACTACAACAACAGCAGACACAACACCGACACCAATAATTGCATCCTCTCAAGCTACAGATTTTTCAAATACTTCACAGGATGTTGACGAGCTCGAAACACAACAACATGTTCAGCATCAACCCGCAACAATTGCTGACAATGTTCCAAATGCTATGTTCGATGAAAATACGTTTGTAAATCCCTTTGCTACTCCATCCACAAGTGATGCTGAATCTTCATCCTCACAATATGTGGATCCATCGAACATGCATACGTTTTACCAACCATACCCTCATGAATTTCAATGGACTAAGGATCACCCTCTGGAACAAGTGATCGGAGAACCCTCTCGACCAGTTTTGACAAGGAATCAACTGCGATCCGATGGTGACATGTGCATGTACGCATTAACGGTAAGCACTGTGGAACCCAAGAATGTCAAAGAGGCTATGACCGACCCTGCATGGATTGAATCAATGCAAGAAGAGCTTCTTCAGTTCAAAAGGCTTGATGTATGGGTGTTAGTTCCTCTTCCGGATAACATAAAACCTCTTACGTTGAAATGGTTATTCAAAAACAAGCATGATGAAGAGAACACGGTCATCCGAAACAAGTCTCGTCTGGTTGTGAGAGGGTACCGCCAAGAGGAAGGAATAGATTTTGAAGAATCCTTCGCTCCTGTTGCTAGAATGGAAGCTATCAGGATATTTTTGGCATATGCTGCACACAAATCGTTCAGTGTTCACTTGATCAAAATACAAAGATTTTCAGCCCATAACAGATAACAGAATGAAATGCGACAAAATCTTTACTGCATGACATCCAATTCAAAACCACCAATGTATCCATCGCACCTTGTGCTTAATGATCCCCTGAAAAACATTGATTTAAAACGTCAACAATAATGATTGTCAACGTTTCTCCTACAGAATCACTTCTTCAAAGGCACCATTGATCCAACGTTGTTTATAAGATGCTTCGACGATGACATCTTAGTGGTACAGGTCTATGTTGATGATATTATCTTTGGTTCTACACACCCTAGGTATACCCAACTATTTTCTGACCTCAGAAAAGCGCTTGAAATTGTCGATGATTGGGGAAATGACGTTTTTCCTGTTTTTTCCAAGTTACCCAATCCCCTGTGGTGTCTTTTATAACCGATCCAACTACGTGTTAGAAATCCTTAAAAATATGGAATGGAAACTTGTGATCCCGTTGGTACTCTAATGGAGATCAAAGACAAGGTTTGACCTTGATCAAATTGTTCTCCATTCGATGCAACAAAATATCAGACATGATTGGTGTCCCTAATGTAGCTTACGTCTAGTAGACCGGACATTGTACATGCTACTTGTTTATGTGCTCGGTACCAGGCTAAGCCAACCGAGAAGCACCTCAAGGAGGTTAAAAGGATCTTTCGTTATCTCTGAGGAACCATTAATACGGGTCTTTGGTATACGAAGGATTCTGGTATTGAACTAACCGGATTTTCAGATGCTGACTATGCGGGATGTAAAGACACCTTCAAGAGTACTTCCGGTGGAGTCGAATTCATAGTAAAAGTGGTTTATCTGTCCAAAGAAACAAGACTGTAACTGCGTTCTACTGCGGAATAGAATATGTGTCTCTATCCGCTTGCTGTGCCCAAGTCCTTTGGATGCGGACACAGTTAACGGACTATGGCTTTCACTTCAACAGAATCAATCTACTGTTGATTTGAAATCCACCAAAGCCATACCTCAACCTGTCCAACACTCGAGAACAAAACACATCGCTGTCCGCTACCATTTCATAAAGGAACACAAGGAAAAGGGTACGATTGAACTGTATTTTTGTCAAGACAGATTACCCCACTGGCCGACCCACTTCACCAAAGCTCTTCCGGAGACTGATTAACTATTTGGTTTGTCGCCTTGGTATGCGCAGTTTATCTCCTCAAGAACTTGGAATGACTTGCAAATCTCAGTAATTCCTTTGTATAATTTATTAGAAAAACAAAATACAAAAATAAAACCAATAAAGAAAACAAAAATGTAAAAAATATAAAACCTATACAACAAAATACAAAATTAAAAAATTCAAAAATACAAAAATAATCTTCTCCGACATGTCTCTCGACAAATCGATAACATTTGCGCACCTAGAAATGTTGATTAATATTAACACAGGTGAATAAATGAAGTTCGAGCGAGAGTTTCAAATGCTTTCAAAACATGTCCTTTCATTTTTTCTCTACGACTTCTAAGTAAATGTCAGCTTAGGACTCGGTCTCAAAGAAAGGAAAATGTGTCCATTTATGTACATTTATCCAAACAAGGGGAAAAGCCTCATACTTCTCGGTCTTGAGAGCAAAGTCATATAAACCACTCAAAGTTTTGAATGCTCAAGAGAAGTACCTAAGGCAAATTATGGTAAATAAGATATTAACACACATATTTTCCTGTTGAGCAAAAATTTTCAAGATATTTTCAAAAAGAAATTTCAAAATCATTCAAAATGGTGTGCTCAACCAACTCCCACTCCTAAGTTTCCAATCTATTCTATAATTGAGGGGAGTATATAATAGATTCATTTCTGCATGCATCCTGTTCTCTCCCAAACTTGTTAGGCTCATGTAATATCTTACATAAACTTGTTTTTAATTCACTAATTATCAAAAAATTGTAAACACATATGCAATTTTGAGGGTGAGTATTATTGCTTACAATGTGATCAATAACTGATAATAATGGATACTATCTTTCCATCTATAAGTGCGTCCTAAACCTCGCATGTCCAAAACTCTTTCAAAAATATGGTGCATATGTGGTAGGGGGAGCTTTTTGGTAACATCTGAAACACTCAAAGTGTCCCAAATGATTTTCACAAGCCTAGACACGTTGATTGATTTTTATCTTCATGCAATATCTCAAAGACCGACCAACTGTTATTTCTCAGGGAGTTATAAGGCGGTTAAGGTTAGGTAATATCGTTCCATGTATCCCGCCAGAACCAGAGGATCTACCCAGAGAACACTCCATTAGAATAGATTAAGAAGTCCAGGTATGAATTGAAAAAGTGAGTAAAGTAAGAATAGGGAATAGTGCCGACTGAGATGAGCTAGTTGCTGGAACAAACCCAACAAAGTACTAGTCATGAAGTCTCGGTAAGCACTGAAGGGGTGTAACAGAATGAAAAGAATTGTAAGGATAAAGGGTGAAAAGAAATAACCTCCATACAACTTAGCAGAAACCGGACAATGCATAATAAACGTAATCACAAAGATGATTCTGATATTGAAGACAAGTCATCATGGACCCAGTGATGCAATGCACAACCCTTCCTAGCACTCCTAAAACTCTCAAAGATTTTTGTTTCATTTCTCACGGAGATCAACACGTTTCTATCGGCTTTCTCATTCCGAGATCGTTGATATTGAAAAGGTGGCAGTCCGCTCCAGCCTCCGATCACCAAATAACAAAAGTGCACTTATAGAGTCTAGAGCCAACGAGATCAATCAAAAATCTCACTAGGACACAAATTCCAATATACAAAATGTCGTACATCATTATACAACATTGGGTTATCATTAATGTCCTACGCATTATCCTTAGAATAATTGCCAGAACATCAAGTGATTGCTCTTTATGTATTCACAGTGAAGATGGAAATCCTTCTTGAGCAACATCAAACAAGCTCTTGGTAGGTGACTTGCGAGATTCTATATGAATCAAACTTGTGTCAACTGGAAAGAAACGATGGTGCGATTCCAAATGAGTCAAAATGTTCTAGGTAAAATGAATTGACGACTCAACAGAAAGATAGTCACTATCTGATTCCACTCTTACCGTGGTTGTCTGCTGAGACGCTCCGGTAACGAGAACGGCTAGTGCAGCTGCGAAACCCTGTCAAGGAGATTCTTTTGAATTCTACCTGATCACAGGCAGTATTTATACTGATTAACGGGGAACCGTGGTTATTGCAACCGTATTCGACGAAGTGACAAAGACACTTTTGTCCATATATGTTTTATCCTCTAACCTATAACTTGCAGGTTTTCTGACGGAACAGGCTTCTAGTCCATGACGAGTCAAGATTCAAGACCTCATGCACAATCTACAAAGAATAATATAAATGATGAAAGTTTCAAACATCAAAGTCTTCCTCAATCTCTGTTGGCGAAGTTATTAAGGAATCGTTCAATACTCTCTAAGCGAGAGTCAACAAAGGCCAAAATTCTTTATAGCTCGTGGAGCTCTTAGACGACTTGTGCGCGCAGCGTAGCTGGTAGGGCAGGGCGGTTACTGGTTGGTGGTGGATTCACGTTCTCTATAATGAAGTATGGAATAGTCAATGAAATTACGAATAGACACACAAAGAAAAGATAGACTACAAGAAAGCTAATATGCATAATTAAAATCTCACTTGAAAGGATTCAAGCGAGTAGAAATAAGCTAAACAATGATCAAAACATAACTATTCCCCACGCAGCGGCGCCAGAAACTTGATGCGGTTGTCGTATGGGACTTCTACAAGAAGTTTTACAACTCCCTAAGCAGAGTACCTGTTAGCCGTGTATTTATTAAAGTGATGGTCATTAAATATTTCCGAGCCTTGTATAAGTAAAACGTAGTTTACGGGAATTTAGTTAAGCTAGTTGGGCCTAGTTGTCGGGCTCAAGCCCATTTGTATTAAGAACCGGCCCAAAGTAAAGCCCACAAGAATAGTCCACTCTTGTAACTATATAATGCCCTCTCCAAGTGTGGAGAGGGTGTTGCTTCTCATTTTTCTTTTCATGAACAAGTAACCATTTTTCTTTTTTACTTTCTCTCTCTAAAATCTTTTTCTTATTTTTGTGTTTGGTGATGAAATGATATCCTAACAAGTGGTATCAAGAGCCAAGGTTGGGTGTTGTGATTTGTTTGTGGTAATTTTTTTAAGCTTATTTCTTGGCGTCATGGATCCTCTTAGTTTTCTCCTTGTAAATCAAAGAATTCTCATAGGCATGATCACGAAGTTCATTTAGTTCATTGAGTTGAACTTTGCGGTGATCACCCGCGGTCTCGAGGTCAAAGTTAGCATGCTTCAAGGCCTAGTAGGCTTTGTGCTCGAGCTCAATCGGTAGATGACATGCCTTTCCATACACGAGCTTGTAAGGAGTACACCCGATGGGTGTTTTGTAAGCTGTGCGGAAGGCCCAAAGAGCGTCATCTAATTTGTCCGACCAAGAGGCACGGTTCTCGCCCACTGTCCTTTCAAGAATTCGTTTCAAGCCACGATTGGATACCTCAACTTGCCCACTTGTTTGTGGGTGATATGCGGTGGAGAGACGATGAGTGACTCCATATTTAAGCATGACCTTTGCAAACTGGTCATTGCAAAAATGGGTTCCGCGATCACTTATGATAGCACGAGGGGCACCGAATCTGGCAAAGAGAGATTTAAGAAACTTGCAAACAACTCGAGCGTCGTTGGTGGGGAGCGCTTTCGCTTCAACCCATTTTGACAAGTAGTCGACCGCCACGAGTATATATTTGTTCCCTCGTGAAGACGGGAATGGCCCCATGAAATCAATGCCCCAAACGTCAAAGATTTCACAAACTTGGATGGAATTTTGAGGCATCTCATCCCTTTGTGAAATTTTTCCTTGTCGTTGGCACGAGTCGCAATTTTTAACCAACTCGTGTGCATCTTTGTAAATAGTGGGCCAAAAGAAACCGGCATCAAAGACCTTTTTGGCGGTGAGATTTGCACCATGATGTCCCCCGGTGGGTCCATTGTGGCAAGCTTCGAGGATGTCGAGAGCTTCTTTGCCGTGCACACACCGCCGGATCACTTGATCCGCACATATTTTGAATAGAAAGGGTCGTCCAGAAGCAAAAAAAAAAAAAATAGTTTTGACATCTATAAAAACTTGTTTTTCTCTGGGATACATCCCTTGACAAAGAAATTTCCCCGCATGGTAGTTTATGCGAAAGTCTGACAAACCTGGGTACTATCAACACGAAGATCAACCGATCCAAGAGTTTCGAGGGGAAATGTTTCCGTGATTTCCTTGTTCTCGAGTTTATCTTGATGAGGGTTCTCAAGTCTGGAAAGATGATCGGCGGCTAGATTTTCTGCTCCTTTTTTGTCTCGAATGATAACATCGAATTCTTGGAGCAAAAGGATCCACCGCATTAGTCTTGGCTTAGCATCCTTCTTAGTGAAGAGAACTGTTCTAGCAGAATGGACAGTAAAACACTATGCTCTTGGACTAAAACGAGATATGAACTGGAACTTCTCAAATCGTACACTACGGCAAGCAATTCTTTTTCGGTCCGAAGTGTAGTTGCTTGAGCTTCGGTCATTGTTTTGCTGGCATAAGTAAATTGGTTGGAATGCTTGTTTTTCATGCCTAGTACTGCCCCAATGCAAAGTCGCTTGCAACACCATGAGATTCGAAGGGTTAGTCCAGTCGTAAGCAATCAAAATGGAGCCCTCGGTCAATTTTTCCCTTTTAAGGTGTATTAAAGGATTCGATACACTCTTTTGAAAAGAAAAATGGAGTCTCTTTTTCGAGCAAGTGGGTCATTGGATGGGCTATTTTTGAGAAGTCTTGTATGAAACGTCGGTAAAAACCGGCATGCCCAAGAAAACTCCGAACACCCTTGACGGTGGTGGGATGAGGTAATTTAGCAATTACATCGACTTTGGCTTTATCAACCTTAATCTAGTTCTTTGAAATCTTGTGGCCGAGGACAATGCCCTCTTTGACCATGAAATGACTTTTCTCCCAATTTAGACAAAGGTTGGTGTCTTCGCACCTTTGAAGCATCTTGTCCAAACGAGAGAGGCAATTTTCGAAAGAATTCCTAAAGACCGGAAAGTCGTCCATAAAGACTTCTATTGTCTTTTCGACCATGTCATGAAAGATAGGCAACATACACCTCTGGAACGTGCCTGGTGCATTGCATAAGCCAAAAGGCATGTGACGATAGGCGAACGTTCCGTAAGGACAAACTGAAATATTGTCTTCTGATCTTTAGGATCGATGGGAATTTGAATGTAACCCGAGAAACCATCGAGAAAACAATAGTAATTGTTTCCCGCTAATCTCTCGAGCATTTGGTCCATAAAGGGAAGTGGAAAATGGTCCTTACGGGTGGCTTCATTTAACTTACGGTAGTCAATGCACACACGCCACCTTGTAACCAATCAAGTCGGGATTAATTCATTTTCATCATTTGCAACAACGGTAAAACCACCCTTTTTTGGTACGCAATGTATGGGGCTTACCCAAGGACTATCCGAGATCGGGTTAATTAATCCGGCATCAAGAAGTTTTTCAACCTCCTTTTTTATGACATCGTGGATCTTTAGATTCACCCGTCTTTGGTGTTGGACCTCTGGTTTGTAGTCATCTTCCATAAGAATCTTGTGAGTACAAAATTCTGGGTTAATACCCTTTATATCAGAGAGTTTCCAAGCGATGGCTCGCTTGCGTGACTTCAAAACCTTTATGAGAGCGGCTTTTTCCTCGATACTCAAGTCTTTAGCAATTATGACGGGCAACTTGTCGTCGCCCTCTAAAAATGCATATTCGAGATGAGGAGGTAAGTCCTTGAGTTCGACCTCGAGAGGTTCATCAATTGAAGATTTAGCTTCACAAACTTTAAGTTCCTTTCGAATTTCTGGCAAATAATTTCCTTGGTTGGGAGGGGGTGGTGAAGGATCACTATTAATAATTGCTTTAAGGAGAAGAATATCCTTATCCGAGTCATAGTAAGAGTCATCAACTTCCGGTGAAGTTGGATCATCTTCAAGAGCGAGGAAAGCATCAACTTCCTCAAGAAGAAGAAAATCACTATCCCCGAAGGGAGTGAGAGTCGGAGAAGAGGTAGAAACGATCGGGTCATAGTAAGGAGTGGGATTGCCACTCGCGATCAAATCGGAGAAACCGAGAACTTCTTGAGAATACTCCTCACAAGCCAATTCAATGACGTCGATTCGGTTCGCCGTCATATCATCGTAATTAGCCGAGTATCTCGAAGTCTGATCAAGATTGAATGATAGATGGCATCTTTTCAACAACCAGTGTTAGTTCTCCTTTGTAAACATCAATCAAGGCACGTCCGGTCTTTAAGAAGGATCTCCCGAGAATTAGGGGAACTCGGGGATCGGCATCAAAGTCTACGACTACGAAGTCGGCCGGGAAATGGAACTTTCCTACTTTTACGTAGACATCTTCGGCGATACCGATCGGTTGAGTGATCGAACGGTCTGCTAGTTCAAGAGTCATACAAGTAGGAGTGAGTTCCGAAAGAGAAAGTATTTTCCACACGGATAATGGCATGAGATTTATGCTAGCGCCAAGATCGGCCAAGGCTAAGCACTCATCCATTCCTGGAAAATCACACGGTATGAGGAACTTGCCGGGGTCTCCAAGTTTTTCGGGTAACTTGTTGAGGATGACCGCCGAGCAATGCTCATTCAACGGAGTTCTAGCCATTTCACTTAACTTTTCTTTGTTTCCAATCAAGGCTTTAAGAGTCGAGGCAAATTTAGGCATAAGAATCAAAGCATCCGTTAAGCTAATTTCGAAACTCAAATCTTTAAAGATTTCGTAGAATTTCTCAATTTGATCGTTAGCTTTTTCACGGCGCCTTTCATCATTACGCCTTGAAGGATACGGAATTGTTGGTTTCAAATTAGGAATGGGAGCAACAACGGGCTCAGAATTTGGTACATGAGTTTGATCTTGGACACCCGGAGGTTGGACGTCTTTAGTACTTCTGTTATTAGTAGGAGGCAATGTGTCTTTTGTCACCTCGGTTTCACGTTCCACTACTTTAGGAGAAGAAGTATTAGTCCGTAATCGTGGGTCCTGATAAGCAACAGCCGCTTCGGGTAGTAATACCCATCAGTCCATCCTATCGGTTAGTAACGGTGTTACTCGGGAGAAGAACCCGATACCCGAAGATTAAGCGGTAATTGGCATTCACGAATTTGGAAAGATGTCAGATTTAAAAATGGTCGCAATTTAATTTTGCAAGTTTTTGATTTTTGGTCTTGCATTTTCTCATACCTGCATCATTGGCTTTGACGTTAGCTTTCAAAATGTTCCTTTGTCAAACCTTGTGTTAGAGGTAGCCGGAAGCTTGGCAAGGTGTGAGCTTGGTAAATTGGAGGTTGATTTACCTGGGGTCGATAAATTTGTCCTTGGTTAATCGGGGGTTGGTAGGTTGATCCTTGATTGTAATTATTCCCCCGGTTTTGGTTGTAACGGTTTTGATTATTTCCTTGATTGTTTTGATTGTTTTGAACGGGAGGAAAACCGGGAGGTCGAATTTGATTAGCAATCGGGGCTCGATAACCGGTATTTCCTGGGTTGTAGTTAGCTGCGGCGGCTTGAGAGACGTACTCTTGAATATTGTCACGATAAACGTTGCCATTGGTGGCGGGACAATTTCGGTATGAATGAGCACCACCACAAGTAACACAACTTTCCTCGACCGCTTTATTTTTTTTTTTTTTTTTTTTTTTTGTTTGCTTTCACGGGAGTGGGAGCTTGGGATTTTTTTATCAAGAAGTAAAGCTTTCACCATATCTTTCAATTCGGCAACATCGGGAGAAATACCGGGGGTAGAAGAGCTCGAACTCACTTTTGCAACAACTGGTTTGTTACGTGAATTACGAACTTTGGATTTGCTTTCAATGATTCTTAGGCAATCACGGGGCATTTTATCCAAAAAGTTACCACCCGCGGCGGAATTTAACGAATCTTGATCATTAGAGTTCAAGGCATTGTAGAATGTATCGAGTTGATGCAATTCTGAAAATCCATGATGTGGACATGCCCGAAGAAGATCGTTGAATCGGTCCCATGCCTCATAAAACGTCTCATCAAATCTTTGTTGAAATCTCGTGATTTCATTTCGAAGATTTGTTGTTTTAGAAGGAGGGAAAAATTTGTTGATGAATTTTGAAACAAGATCATCCCATGTTAGAATCGATCGAGGGGGTTCTTTCTCAAGCCAAATCCGGGCGGCCCCCTCGAGGGAAAATGGGAAAAGCATAAGCTTTACCGACGTACTCGGGATGTTCGGGAACTTCATCGTAGAAGTGATCTTGTTGAAATAACGGATGTGAGCATGAGGGTCTTCTTTGTCATGTCCAAAGAATTTGCTTTGTTTTTGAACAAAAGGTAAGCAAACGTGCTTAAGTTCAAAGTTGTCCGCGAGATTTCGGGCAGAACAGGCATCCTCGTAACCCTCGGTGGGTGCTTCGAGCATTTGACCATATACATATCGTACATCGTAACTACGGGAGGAGCTGGATTTTCAATTGGTTCTTCAAGATCAAATGGTTCAACAAAAGCCGGTGGGGCTTGTTGTTGTTGACGGTTAAGATTACGGGATTGAGAACGAGTGCCTATGCACTAAAATATAAAAAGAAAATTTACACTAATTTTTTTTGTTCTTTTTGGTTTATCAAAAATGAATTCACAATATATTTTAATAACGGACAACGAAATAAGACAACTTAAACCTAATAATCAACAAGCTTCTCGGTAACTCTTCGAAAAGAAAAACGCACAAAGGAGCGGAGGAATAGGAAAGCGCGAAGCTATTAAAAACCTTTTTCCTTTAGGGTCGTAGTTCCTAGGAACAACCCGCCTTATACACCTCTTTGAGTTTGTTTATCTTTTAAAAGGTGAACCGTACCTCGCAAGTGACACAAAAGGTAAGTTTTTGATTCTTTGGTTCGGGAACTTATTGATGGATAATACTTCAGTTGAAAGTATTATATGTTGGTGTTCTTTTACCAATCTTGTGATTTTTATTGATAATTAAAGACAATGTTTTTATCTTTTTGGTTTTTTTTTAGATTTTTATAATAATAAAAAGTAAATATTCACAAACTTCAAGCACAAATAATCAAACTTAGAAACGACAAACGCTTTCACTCCTCCCCGGCAGCGGCGCCAAAAATTGATAGCTTCCTTAGAGCAAAAGGTGTAGTGAAGAGGCTTTGCCTCTCCATTTGGGCCCCACTGCTGCCACCTCAGCGCCACCTCATTTCAACACAACACAAAAAAATACCCCTTCACTCATGACATTTCTTCTCCTCTTCATTTGGGCCCCACCCACTCACAATTTTATTTTCTTTTCCATTTTTCACACAAATTAAAATTCATTTCATAAAATAAAAATTACAAATACGGAAAATAAAAATACAATACGAAAATAAAAAAAACAATACGAAAATAAAAAAACAATATGAAAATAAAAATAAACTACGGAAATAAAAATACAATACGAAAAATAAAAATACAATGACCAAAATTATAAACTGTATTTCGCCAATTATTTGTGCTTGTTTGTTTTTTGATTATGTCTTCTTTAAGGTTCATGCAAAAGAGTCGGCATCAATCGTGAGAAACTGCAACTCGTTTAGCTCCGTTGCCGACTGTTCTTTAATTTTCTTTGCCTCGTACGCCGATTTACCGGCTTGGATCTTCTGGCGTAACTCCTCGTTTAAAACGTCCTTCATAGACCCCGAACCACTACCCATCCTCGCCCCCCACCCCCCCCCCCGCTGCTCTCAGTTGTTCTGACTTTTGTCCTTCCTTGGCGGTCTCATATTTAACTCCGGTGGTCTAAGGTCGAGCATCTGGACCGAATATTTCCGTGTGATCCTTGCCTACAAAGTGATACGCTGCTCCATTTTGGGTGTTTTTTGAGAGCCCCTCCACCCCATAGTTCGTAAGCAATATTTTCCCCTTATTACAAAGCCGAATAGTCGGCCTTCGCAGCTTCCAAAACATCACTGTCATTTCACCGCTTTTACGAGTATTCCTTTGTAAATAGCATGAAACATTGACAATCCGGTGCATCCGATTCCATTTCCCCGTTATTCATATTCTTGTTGCGAAAAAAGCCAATTGGAATTTTGTTGAAATCGTCATGAATCTGCCCAAAAGCCATTATTCGTTTCGGTCAATCCCGAATCACTGTTCCGGAAATCTCCGACCCAAACCTCGCACAATACTTCTCCTCGTCACGGTGTCCAACGCACGGAAGTTTGAGTCGGAGCTATCGTCGTCATCACAACATCTTCTTCGTCTTCGATGTTGTCGTCGTCCGCGGACAAATTAACTGCGGGGAAGGATGATTTTTTTGCCATTCATTTTCCTTTTTTTTTTTTTTTGTTTTTTTGACGGGTTTCTTTTTGTGGTGGTTGTGGTTGTGGTACCTTGAATTGTGTTTCGGGGACATTTTGGGTTTGGAAATTTTGAAATTGTGTGTTGAGTTGCGCTTGTTGAAACGCTTGTTGTTGTTGAAAGAAGATTTGTTCGGGTGTCATTTGGGGAAAGTATTGTGGAGCAAAAGGGAATTGGCCGGCGAATTGGCCGGATGGGAATTGGGAGGAGCTTCCGATAGAGTTTTGTGAAGATGGCGTCGACGGGTTCGAGGTTACAGATTGATTCAGAGTTAGTGTGCCAAGAGAGCGAGAAGTTGAGATTAGGAAACCCGTCATTTGGGATTCGAGACATTTTTTTTATTGTAGGTAGAAAGAATTGAAGATTGAATGTATTTGTGTGTGTTTAAAATGATAAAAGTGTAGGATATATATAGATTTTAAAAATTAATTTTAATAATTTTTTAATGTAACCGTTGGCCAACGGTTTGAATTTGAGGGGGGCCCCACTTTTTCAAACATTATGCTTGTTTCGTTTTGTGGCGAATTGGCTGGCGAAGAGGGGGGGTGTGGTGGCGAGGTCCGGCGAGGGGCCAGCTCACCCTCGGCGAACCCCTTTCGCCGTTACACCGTTCCCTCTTAGCAAGTATATGTTAGATATGAGTAAAAGACTCGGTCACCCCGTATATTTATTGTTTATAATAGTTCGTAGTTTAATAGTTAATCGTATGTCTTTCGGTTTTAAGTCGAGGTACTAATACCCGGTATTTTGTAAAAACTATATAAGCCTCTTCCAACTTTGGAAGAGGCAAGCTAGTCAATAATCATTTTCACTTTAACACATATACTTTCTCTCTCTAGAAAATCTCTCTATGTGTTTCTCTCTCTAGAAACTAGCCCAATCACAAGAATCATCACCGTGTTATGAATTAAACGATCCTACAATTGGTATCACAGCGGGTTTGAATTCGTGATTGATTCCTATGGTTGATTAAGCTTAAATTCTGTCTTATTTGTGAAGCAAAAAAGCCCACGGCTCGTTTTTGATTGGCTTTATTTTAGATTTGTTAATCTTGATTCTTCTCTTGTTCTACACAAAAAAAAGTGTTATAGTTTGTAACAATTTCAAGTGTATACAAGCACCAAGATCGATTTATAAGGATTATTAAGTTTGATGTTCTTCGTGGGAGGGTTGCTTGATTATATGATCCACGAAGAAATACATGTTATTGAAGGTTAAATCATCATACACCATCTAAGTATTGCATGTTAATGAGCTTTGAATCGTGGTTAAAAAGATAATCTGCTTGATTTTGACTTACTCGTCAATGTTCGCTTGTGGATAAGTTGGTTAAAAGTATCATTTTCTAAACCGCTGGTTTGACAAAAGTTAGGGATCAAGATCCGGAAATTTAGGAAAAAGTCCAAAGGGCGCGAGTGCCAAAAGTCAAAGGCGAGTTGCTTAATTTTAATAATTATATTCGCGGCGGTTTGTTTAAATTTGGTGGCGAGTTGCTTGTTCGCGGCGGTTTACACAGGATAGTGGCGAGTTGGCTTGAAAATAATAGCCGGCGAGTTGGTAAAAGGTACGGCGAGTTGCTAAAACACACGGCGAGTTGATAAGATTATAGGCAGCGAGTTGCTCACGGCGAGTTGCTTAGTTTATTGGCAGCGAGTTATACAGGTTGAAGGCGGTTTGAATATTTTATTAGAAAAATACGAACAGAAGCTATGGCGGTTTGAAAACTCTACGGCGGGTTGCTCAAAAACCTAGACAGCGGTTTGAGTATTATATTGGCGGCGAGTTGTTCAAGGTGGCAGCGGTTTGATTAAAAAAAAGAGTATCCAGACGACACCCCTTTTAGCGACTTTTTGGCGGGAAAAATTAAGTAATTTGTAATTTTTTCTTTAGCCTTTTTAGCTTATTTTTACACTAATTTAGAATATAGGTAATAGTTTAAAATATAAATTATTCCTTAAACCAACTGCGCCCAATTTCAAACAAATCAACAAACCAAATACCACAACCAATTAATTCAATAACGGTAATTTATCTATGATTTTGAAAAATTCCCGGTACACATCTTATCGGTTTAAATCTATAGACTTGTAAAATACCGTGAACGTTAATTGCCATTCATAACCCAAAACATCAAGATGTCTAATAAGTCAAATATAATTAGTATGCGGTTTTCCGATACACGCCCACCAATGCTTGACAGAACAGACTTTGAATCTTGGCAACAACGCATTCGTCTGTATTGTCTGGGAAAAGATAATGGAGAGAACATTATGAAATCGATTACTGAAGGTCCATTTCAAATGGGAACGTTCATACAAACTCCTGCTGAAGAAACTGAGGGTGCACTTCAACTAGGTCCAGAACGTGCTAGAGTCTTTACAGACCTTTCTGCTGAAGAAAAGGAAAGGTATAAAGCTGACATTCGTGCAACGAATATCCTACTTCAAGGTATACCAAAAGACATCTACACACTCATCAACCATTATACTGACGCCAAAGACATTTGGGACAATGTGAAGATGATTCTGGAAGGTTCTGAGTTAACAAAGGATGACAGGGAATCACAATTATACGATGAATTTGAACGCTTCTGTCAAATCAAAGGAAAGACCATTAACGACATGAGAAACATTAGAAACATAGCATGAGAATGTCCTCGGCCAAAGCGACTTTAGGATTCAGACTACTTCAAGGACAAGATGCTACTCATGCAAGCCTATGAAAATGGTGCAGTACTGGATGAAGAACAGTTGTTGTTTCTTGCAGGAGAACAAGTCACCAACTTTGATGATGATGTAGATGATCCACCCGATAAATATTTGGCACTTAATGTGGATCATATCTTTGAAGCTGATCAATGTGATGCATTCGACTCTGATGTTGATGAGGCTCCTAATATACAGACCATGTTCATGGTAAATCTTTCATCTGAAGATCCAATCTACGATGAAGCCGGGCCATCATATGACTCGAATACTCCGTTTGAGGTACAAGATCATGATACCTTTGTAGATCATATGGATGAGTATCATGAAGTACACGAGATGCAAAACGACGTACAACACAACTACGTTGTTGACTCTGATGCTGAATATACGAGTGATAGTAATATTATTCCGTATAATCAGTATGTGGAGGACAACGAAGAAAATGTTGTACAAAGTAATGTATCTTCTGTACAAAATGATGCATTGAGATCTATTATCGATGAAATGCATGAAGAGGGTGTACAAAGTAGGATAGTTAATAAACAGGATAAAGTAGTTAAAGACTCATTGAATTCTGAACTGAAAGAGAACAAAAGATTGATGAACAAATGAGAATAATTATCTCTGACCGAAATAGAAAGGAAACTTCTTTAAAATCAGAACTTCATACTGTACAAATGCAACTTCGTTCTATCCTTGACCAATATAAGTCAAAGACGGAAGAAGTGACCATTTTGAAAAAGGATTTTAAACAAACAGAAGATAAATACCTTGAGGAGTTTTTAGAGATGAAAAAGCTAAAAGACAAAGTCGAAGATAGATTATACAAACAAGATCAGTCTGTACAAACAGTGCACATGCTATGTAGACCAAACCCATTTTATGATGAAAAGAAAAAGGTGGCAATAGGCTACAAAAATCCCTTATGTCTCACCCGTGCTAAGCAAGTTCAGTCTGCCCTCTATAATGGTACTGAAATAGTCATGACCAATCATAAACCTGCTGTTGTGCATGACTCAGAGGAAACTCTTGAGATAGCTGAGTTAACTAGGAAAAGAATGTATGAGAAAATGAAAAGCCCTCAGTGTATTAAAATAAAGTTAAGTTTGCACCCCCAGATTACTCAAAAGAGAACTATCTTGCAATCTTCGCATCTCAAAGAGATTTGACCCCTGAGCAGATATTTTAGGCCAAAGATGAAAATGACAGGAAAAAGGTTGAAGCCTCAGTTATTAAACCACTTTCAACACCGACTGTGTATCCACCCAATACACCTGTCAAGCTTGTCCCCAGGGTTCTCCCAACAAAAAGTCAAGTGAAAATTAATCTTTATACACTTACACAACTTTTTACGGAATTTGACAAAACATGTAAAAAGAGAATCACACCAACAGGTCTCACAGAAGGGGAAAGAGGTTTTGAACAAACAAAAAGATGTTACCTCACTGAAGTCATACCATTTTTCAAAACTCTTAAACAACACTTTGAAGGAGTTCAAAAGGCTCTCTTTAAAGAAGTTAAAGAAATGGAAGAAATTTTTGATCAAATATCAGCAGAGGTGGACCAGAATACTATGGACAAGCAATGTGCTGAAATTGAAAGGAAAAACCTTCTCATTGTAAATGAGATTCAAATTTCTAATTGTTTGTCGAATCAATTGATGTTTGCTGTTGAACAATCACGGTGTCTAGATCTTGAAGCTGAGATATCTAAATTACAAAATGAGAATCAAAAGGATGTTAATGATGAAATGATAAGAGGTTTTAACAAACTTGAGGTGGAATACCTGAATTTGCAATTGAAATATCAACACCTTCAAGAAAACTTTCGAAATAACAAATCACAAACTTCTCAGGATGTTCCTGAATTTGACTCATTTTTCAGAATTAAAATTCTAGAAACACAGCTTCAAGAAAAGGACAACGCAATTAGAAACTTGAAAGCTCAAGTCTCTAAAATGAATGACAGAAGTTGTGAAACTTATAATGCTAAAGATGTCACTGCTCTTATTGAACAAAATGAATGTGTGTCTAGAGTAGAACTAGAAAAAGGTTCAACAGATTTCAAGGAATTGTTATGACTCATTAAGATTAACGGTGCTCCACACTAGTGAAACGGAATTCTACCATGTTAAATGAAATTGAGAGTCTAAAGGCTCAGTTGAGAAGCAAAGTGTCTTGTGTCACTAGTGACTCTGTCAAACAAAGTTCTTGCGCCTGATTATGCATTGATGTTAACCATCCCTCTCCCCTTAGAACATAGGACGTGCTCATTTAAAACTATATCAGCCATCTTAAGGAGAGTGTAGAAACAGGTAGGGAGATTGTAGAGCGATGCTTAGAGCTAGTTAAACCAATGGATACTGCACTTATATATGCTTGTCAATACACTAAGTCTATCTCAGGAATTGTGAGAATATTGTGATGGCACCTTGCCAAAAGTTTCAATGAAAGAGTTAACAGGCTCCCTCTACCTTGTAAATAGGAAAAAGCACATGTACCTTTTTAATGATAAATCCAAGGGTCCTTCTTTCTTGCAAAATAGGAAACACGAAAGTGCACCAAAAAGATTCAACAGGATTATATCCCTGTGATTCTTCTACAGGAGTAATACTTTCCTGCTTGAAAGCAATGCGGATCAAAAGCCTAGAAGCAATACAAAGAAAAATAGGATCCTGCCTGCTAAGACGAGAATAAGAAGAAAGTAGAAGACCACCCTAGGACAAATAAGTCGTATGGACAAAGTAATCGGGTTGATTCTAGCATTAGCTCTAAGGTGTTGTAATTAATTCGAATTCTGAATCTGTGTGCAACACTATGTAAACAAATGTTTAAAAACTCTTCAAGTCATGAATGTTTATTTATTGTTGTGGTTGTTTAATATCTTGAACTCTGTGAATGCTCACCCCCACTGGTTAATTATCTTGAATAAAGGGAAGCAGATATGGAAACCAAAAGGCAAACTGTCTGATAACAGTTTGAACAAGACCAAGCAGGTTTGGAAAGCAACGGGCAAACTATTTCCTAATGTTGGTTATCAATGGAGACCCACAGGAAAGAAATTTTCCTTAGGCGAAATGTGCCCTTAAACTAAGCTTTCTGTCTGCAAATAGTTCTATCATAACTTGCTAACCCCAAGGGACCCAACAAAAATTGGGGAACCGAAATTCCAACTCTCACAACTCGGACTTTTTTCAAAGGAGGTAGACATGTCAAAACGCTATGACATGATGGGAATCTGGACCAAGGATGGTCAAACATATGACGGGGAATCGTTCAAAAAGCTCAAGAACTTTGTGGAAGGTCATTGGACAGTCAGATTTCGGGGGAATGATCACTTCGGACCTATCATGGGTTATGGAGATTATGTTATTGGTGATAGTGTGATCTCAAGAGTATACTACGTTGAGGGACTTGGACACAATCTATTCTCTGTAGGGTAATTTTGTGATTCTGATCTTGAAGTTGCCTTCAGAAAGCATTCTTGCCTGTGGTGTGATATTAATGGTGTAGACTTCACTTAAAGGTTGTTCGTTAGCACCAATTTGTACATGATTGATTAATGTTATGATTGAAGTCTTCTCAATATGCTTGTTGTCCAAGCTTCCAAGTCCAAATCATGGTTGGGCATCGTCGTTTAAAACCACTGAAAACTTCGGCACAATCAATGATCTTGCTCGAAAAGATCTGGTTAGAGGTTTACCAAGATTGAAGTTTGAAAAGATCATCTTTGCTCAGCCTGTCAACTTGGAAAAAGCAAGAAGTTCTTCCCACAAAACCAAAATCTGAAAACCACAAATATGGAGTTCTTCATACCCTTCACATGGATTTTGTGGGTCCAATGAGGTCCAGAGTATTTAAAGGGAAGTAATACATTTTTAGTCATCGTGGATGACTTTCAAGTTTCATAATGGGGTAAAGTTTTTGAGATCAAAGGATGTAAACTTCAGGATGTTTTGTCATCAACTTTTCTTAAGCAAATACATGTTGGTCTCAACAAAAATGTCTGATTAACATGTGCCGAAACAGATAATGAACGGAATTCGTTCAACCAAGTTATGTCTTTATACTATGAAGGTTGAGGGCCATATTTCTCAAAAAGTCTGTTTCCGTGGAACTCCTCAAAAACAATAACGGCGTTGTCGAAAGACGAAATCGTACACTTGTGGATAGCAGGTAAGTACAATGCTGATATCTCAAAAGCACGATGTTTTCTATGGCAGAAGCTGTATATGCTTGTTACACCCAGAAAACCGATCCCTAAATTCGATACTTGTCACAACAAAACCCTTATGAGCTTGTACATGATAAGAAGCCTGATCTTTCATTTTTACCGAGTAATTTGGTTGCTCTGTGCTATTCCTACAATTGACAGCGAAGATCTAGGAAAAATTCAAGCCAAAGCTGACATTGGGATTTTCGTTGGGTATGTGATTGTTGTTTTAAAACACAATAAAATATACTATAATAATTAACCCTTAAGAGCAATTAAGAAAATTTCCTAAGGAAAATTCGCTCTCAAAAAATATAATATTTATAATATTTAGTACGTATATTTAACCGGGATTTTAAGTTGATCACCCGGGTCGTTTTCCCCCAACGAACTAGTGAAAATTGAAATCCTCGTTTAAGTCCGATTTTGTTTAAATAAAAACAGAAAATAGATGATTTGATAAGCTATGGGACTAAAAACAACAATTAAAAATAGAAAAATTTAAAGGCGCTAAACAATTAAAAATTACGGGTAAAACATTTAAAAGTGACAAATTAAGCAAGCTGACGAAATTAATATTTTAAAATTGCAAATTAAGGTTCTAAAACCTCACTTGGTGATAAAAGATAATTTAAGAAAAAAGGAAAAGTATTTTTTTAGATTATTTTTGAATTTTTTTTATAATTAAAAACCTATTTAATTCTAATTAGATCCTTAAAATTAAAAATAGAAAATTATTGAAATTATATTTTCTAAGTAAAATAAGTAAAAAGAAATTTTAGAAAAAGGAATACTATTTTCGGCTTTTTAGATTAAAAGATATGGATTTTACTAAAATTTTAAAAACTACTTTAGAAAAATATAAATAATAAAAATTATTAAAATAGAATCCTAATAAATTTTATAAAATTACATAAATAAAGATAAAAGTGCTGAAAGAAAAATTACTAAAAATAAAGCCCTATTTATTTTTTTACTTTTAATTAAAGACTAATTTAAAACACTAATTAAAACTAAACTCTAATTATTAATTGATAATAATAAAAACTATTTAAAATTTAACTAAACACTAACCTAAGGACTAACTATGCAAAGGTAAAAAGGTTTAACGAGGTAAAACTTCTTAACAGACAAAGGGCTAACCTAGTTATCTAAGAAATTAGAAAATTACATAAATGGTCCCTGAATACCCACCCCGACAACAAACTAAGACCTACTCTAGGCTTAATAATAAGTTGAAATTCAAAAATGCTGTTTAGGAAAAACTCAAAAGAGAAAAGTTGTAGAATAAGCTGGTGGCGGGTTTAACTTTAATAAAAAAGTATTATGGGCTGAAACTCACAGATAAGCTCACTAAAATCTTATTTATAAGCTGACATCAGTGAAGAGGCTTTATCTTAAGGTTTTAGTAAATAAGCTGTAAAAAGCTCAAAATGAGTTCAAAATGAAAACCAAAAGACGTTTTGCAAAGCTTATAAGTTACTTGAGCTTATTTGAGATAAGAGAATTAGAGCTGGAAATTCATTGAAGCTACTGGAAATTAAGGAAACAATTTGCAAAACTCAGGAAATATGCTAAAGTGCATGAAATCCTAATAAGCTAAAAACCTTAAAAGCTAAACTGACTCTAAAACTTTAAGGACCTTATTATACTACTTATAATTATCTATATAAGCTATAAAAAAAATTCTAGTATCATAAACTAAATGTGACCTAATTAGATTCTTAAATTCCTAAGTACTATTTTTGGCAGTTTAAAGCTACTTTCAATAAAACTTTGTATATAGTAACTTAACTGGAAATGAAAAATATAGCACTAGTCTATATTAGCGATTGTCTTAACTATAAAAATTATAAAAGTTGAGGTTTCTATTTCCTACTAGTGATGGCTTAATATTAAGCTTTAATCAGCTTAAATACTCAGTATGTACTGAGTATTAAGTCAGTATGTACTGACTGTTTTGGTGATTTTTAAAACTAACTTAAGCAAAGAAATAAGCTACAAAATGAGAACTAAGCACTAATCTATATTAAGCTATAACTAGACTATATCCTACTTCAATTTTAAAAGCTAAATCCTAAATTCCCTTAGATAAAGCAGCTAATAAGTAACAGTCGGAGGTCTACTTATAGTTTGTACTGATGTACTTGACTTAGCAAAAACAATAGTGCAGGTTACTTAAGGGGTAATCCTGCACTTGGACACACTCCTTAAGAGTGTACAAATACAATTCAAGGCAAACTCAAAGGCTCAAAGACTGTGAATTATAGCTGTGAAACTCATTCAAAGCTCAAACTGAAAACTTCACATGGTGCTAGAATCAACATAATAAGCCTTAACTTTTTCAAATTTAGCAATCTAACTCTGAATCTTTTTGGAAAACTTCAATATCTTAGAAAAACTCGAATGACTCCAAAGTGTTTTTGCACAAATTAAATTGAATTATTGTGGTTAGCTATGATAAACCAACATCTCCTTTTATCACTATGACATATTTGATTTCTTAAGCTTACTAATTTTGAAACCTAACAATCAAAGCTATGAACCAGACTAATAGATTTTAAACAATAATTTATGCAACAAATAATTTAACTATGAATGTAAGCTAGGAATGCAAGATCTAAGAATCTATTCTAATATTTTTGGTTTTTTATGAGTTTTATGACAAATATATGAAAAACTAAGATCTAAACTAATCAAAAGCAAAAAACAGCTATGAACATATAAGATTATTAAGCTAACTAAACACAAAATAATACTAATAAGCAAAGAGAATAAGCAAATAAAGAATAAATAAGCATATAAGCTTTACTAAGCAGTTTAAACTGAAATTATAGAAAAAGGAAAAGAAGAAAACTACTTGAACCTTGAGATAAACAAAAGGTTCAATTACGAGCAGCTACAAAGCTTCCTAGCTTACTTAATAAGCTAGGGTTAAGGTTTATTTTGTCCTCTATTGCAACCAACTTCCTTCTAAGCTTTCTACAATTCAATTTTTTGCAATATGTAGGTGTAGGTATTATTAAGTTGATTAAGATATTAAGGTTATGATTAGGTTCAATTAAACTCATAATACGCTTAAGTCTTATTAGAGCTTAATTATGAGCTATGAAGAGCTTATTGACTTTTAGCTTAACAAGGAAAGGTGAATGAGTTTTAAGTAAACAAAAAGAGTCTTTAAAAGAGATTAAAAACTTCTAAATTCATTAATAGAAAACTGGATTACAACTTTTTAAAAGGAAATTACAAGATTTAAAACAAAATTAAGCTAAGAGTAAATTTAAGCTAAAAACTTGTCCTACAAGCTACGTCTGTTTGTGTGAAGAGTGAGGTCCTATTTATAGCCTGCCTTGGATCCTTCTAGCCTCTTGAGTCTCTTCCCAAGCTTTCAATCCGCACCCTTCATTTTTCATTCATTATTGATCTCTTTCTTGAGTCGTTGGATCACATTGTGGACACCTGAGGATTGTCAGCATGTCCTTCTTTGATGTGACATGTTGTGCTAGTTCTGTGAGAGGATCTAGTGCAAAACCCACACCCCTTTGTGCTTTCACCATTGCTGACGTGTCCTTTGGCTTGAGAGAGCTAAAGAGATCACTTGATTTGACTATCTTGACCCTGCCATTGTACTTGAGCTTACTTGAATAGACCATTTAACCCTTTAATTGACGTTTGCCCTTTGTTTTGGGACATGGTTAAATTGGGGTAAGAAGGAATGGTTTGTGAAGTGTGCCCTGTTCTTGGCGCCTTTTTTTAACTGTCAAAAAGGAGTAAACTCATTTTTAAAAACTTTGGCAATTGTATTTTCAGTCCCTCTCTTGTGTTAGCCACAAATGTAGTGTAACTCTCACTTTTTTAACAAATTGCAACTTTAGTCCCTTTGTTTAGTTCCAATGGAAAAATGGGCTAGGTTAAGGTGGGCTTTTATTGGGCTTTTGGGTTTAAGAGGATCCGGGGTAAGGTTATTCAAGGGTTTTTAAGGCACAATAAGCTTTTTGGAGGGCCCCAATAATGGGTACATGAGGGAAATATTTGAATATTTATGGAGAGGTTGAGGGACAAAGTGATAGTATTTTAGGGATTTGTCTTTTATTAGTTGACTTTTGTTTGACACTTTTGACTGATTTGAGTGCGGTGTTTGACTTTTCTGGTTCGGCTTGGAATCCTTGGCTTCTTTTGTTATCCTCTTCTGATTCTTGTGTTAGTGTTGCCGTTTTTGTACTGTTTTCTATGAATTTTTGATATCCGCAACATGTATCACGCAAAACACAAATACATGCAATATTTTGCCATTTCTTGGTCTGTTTTAGGTTGTAATTGGGTTTTTTTAGGTACAAATGGATATGTGTATTTCTACACTTATCAATAAATTCCAAACTAACGATTGTGGTACCTCACGCAATATCACATGCCTTATAACCAAATACCTCAAAAATTCCCCAAATTAAACCTTTGAAAAGTAGCAAAGATTTTTGTTGAGAGAGTTAAGAGATCACAAGTTATAAAACACTCGATTTCCCATTTTCAAAGATTTTTCTCTTTTTATGATTTTTTTTTATGATTCTTCTTGATAATTAACTACCTAAGTACAACTTATTTGTGTTGACATAATGTATTGTTTTCATTACCTCATTGGTAACTTTAAGGATCATAGAATACAAAGCACAATTAAGTGTCTAAAAGATAACTTCATCATCCCTAATTTTTCACTTTTCCCATGCTAAGCTTAAAAACAAGATCTCCGTTAGTTACAAGTCATGACACTAACACTACTCATAAACACTAATTGTGTACTTACTTTTCCTCCCGCAAATCCTACTTTTGTATCTCAAGATTTTACTTAAGTCATATACCCGAAGGCTCTTTAAGACTTGTTTCGATACTTATTAATTCCGAAAATAAAGCGTAACGGGTTTTAAGAAAGCGAATAGTTAGGCTCCTACGCCCTTTATCAAAGATCAAATGTCATCAAGATTAAAGTCCATATCGAGGCAACCAAAATTTGGCTTTTATTAGGCTACTTAAGCAAGGCACCATTCATGTCATATACCCTAAGGCTCTTTAAGACATGAATAGACCAATCTCAATTGCACCATATACCCTTAGGCTCTTTAAGGCACAAAATAAGACAAAAATTAAGCAACATTATTATACCTCAGTCCTTTAGAAGGCTACAACATCGGCCACGCCTCCGACAAGATGTAGCAAACATATTTCGACTTTGGTAACTTCCTCGACCTTTTAGAAGGCTGTAACATCGGTTGTGAGCCGGCAAGATACAGCAAACTTTTATCAGTCTCGGATTATTAATGAATTCTACTTATCCCATATACCCTAAGGCTCTTTAAGGAATAAGCAAAATATTTATTAATGTGATACATATAATATACCAAATTAAGTATTCCTGATGTGTACTCATCCTAATCACAAAGGACTAAAGAAAACTTCTATTAGCTAATTATTAACCAAAAAACCGTACAACTCTATTTATTAAACATATATATAAAGGTGAAATAAGCTAATGGGAGAAAAAGCCACAATTAATACATATGAGCTTGAAAGAAAACCAACTATTCTATGTTTAATGTCATGATTTATAAATAACACTATCATTTCTTATTCTTCGCAATTTAAAATCTCTAAGAAAGAAATTCGCGAATACTTAGCCATATAAAATCCAAATTGGCATATTTAAAATCTATTTGAGATTAGCACAAGTCTTCATTTACTAACGATTCAAGTCTAGCATGTTTAAAGTCTACGTGAGACTAGCACAAAACTTATCATTATTATATTGTTAGGGAGGAACGCTATGAACTCTACACGTTCGGATCGGTCTTTGTCAAAAATTACTTACTTATTAGTTACCACGAAAACCTACATTTGTGTCTTAACACTTATATATATATATATATATATATATATATATATATATATCTAGATTTACTTCCTATAAATAAGAACTTAAAATTTTAAATTTTTGCTATTTTTGTGGGAAAACGGGTACGTGAGAACAAAACAATAAGCAAGTAACATCAAATCGATAGATTCCCTTCCCCAAACTAAAACGAAACATTGTCCTCAATGTTTAAAGTCGGGTCTCTACAAAAATCTAAGCCGTTTATGAGGTATGCAAAGATAAACGTTAATCGATAATGATGAAAGGATATCGGATCTCCCCAAACTAATTTCACACAAAGGATGAGAAGCTCGAGTAGAACGGGACAAATCAACCAGACACGAGAGGCTTCAGAAATTGTTGGTTCGATCCTACAAAAATCATAACAAACAAGCAACAAACATCGAGAAATCAGAAAGAGAACAAGCCTCTCTCAACACAACATATTAGATAATAGAAAATAGAGAGGAAATAGAAAGGATAAGCATGGGGTGAACTCCCACGAAGCGGCTTGTTTTTGTTCACCGAGTCACAAGCTTGACTCGATCCCTGAATTTAGTTGTCCTTAGGGAAAGTCTAGAGATCCGGGATAACCAAGTGTGTTATCCCCTCCATAATAGTGCTCTAAGACTGTGCAATTGGAATTTTGAAAATTAGCAAACCCATCGGCATGAGACAACTTAGAGTGCCATAAGGTAAATTCGGTGATTGTGAAAGGTCCGGACCATCGGGATTTGAGCTTTTCGGAGAAAATCTTTAATCGGGAGTTGAAAAGCAAGACTTGATCACCAACATTGAAGATTCGGTTCTTTATCTTGGAATCGTTTTGTGGTTTTCTTTGTCTTCTCCCCCCCCCCCCCCCCCCCCCCCCCCCATTGTAGATTGTGAATTCTTCGTAAGCTTGATCACGAAGCTCGCTAAGTTCATTGAGTTGGAGCTTTCGATGATCGTCCGCGGTCTTTAAATCGAAGTTGACATGCTTAATAGCCCAATATGCTTTGTGTTCTAATTCAACTGGTAAATGACAAGCTTTTCCATAGACTAACTTATACGGAGTACATCCAATTGGAGTCTTGTAAGCGGTCCTAAATGCCCATAATGCATCATCTAGTTTGTCGGACCATGAGGCACGGTTTTCTCCTACCGTCCTCTCTAAATTCTTTTGAGACCTCGATTCGTGACTTCAACTTGACCACTCGTTTGAGGGTGGTAAGGAGTCAAAAGACGATGGGTGACACCATATTTTGACATGACTCTTGCAAACTTATCATTACAAAAATGGGTCCCGCGATCGCTTATAATTGCTCTAGGAGCACCGAATCGGGAGAAAAGGGATTTTAAGAATTTAACAACTACTCTAGCATCGTTGGTGGGGAGCGCTTTCTCTTCAACCCATTTGGAAAGATAATCAACGGCTACCAGAATATATTTGTTTCCTCTAGACGACGGAAAAGGTCCCATAAAATCGATACCCCAAACATCAAAAATTTCACAAACTTAGATTGCATTTTGAGGCATCTCATCTCGATGAGAGATTTTACCTTGTCTTTGACATGCATCACAAAATTTGATCAATTCGTAAGCATCCTTATAAATGGTAGGCCAAAAGAATCCGGCGTCAAATACTTTCCGAGCTGTGATGTTGGCACTGTGATGGCCCCCGGTGGGTCCTTCATGGCAAGCCTTGAGAATTTCAAGAGCTTTTTGACCAAATACACATCTACGGATGATTTGATCTACACATGTACGAAAGAGGTAGGGATCATCCCAAAAGTAATGCTTTATATCCTTGAAAAACTTTTTCTTTTGTTGAGTTGACATTCCTTTGATAAGAAAATTCCCCGCGTGGTAGTTTGCTATATCGGCAAACCACGAGGTATTTTGGTCATCATGAGAAGTCACCGTATTCAATGTTTCAAGAGGAAAAGTTTCATTAATCTCTTTAGGATCAAAAACATTCTCATACGGGTTTTCAAGACGAGAGAGGTGATCGGCTGCATAGTTTTCAGCTCCCTTGGTATCAATTACTGAAAAATCGAATTCTTGAAGAAGTAAGACCCATCTAAGCAATCTTGCTTTGGCGTCTTTCTTGTTGAAGAGGTATTTCAATGCGGAGTGGTCCGTGTAAACAACACTTTTGTTCATGATTAGATATGATCGAAACTTCTCAAAAGCGTAAACAACTGCAAGCATTTCTTTCTCGGTTGTTGTGTAGTTTGTTTCTGCTTCGGTCATGGTCTTACTTGCATAATGAATTGGTCGGAAATGCTTCTCAATTCTTTGTCCTAGGACCGCACCTATTGCATAATCACTTGCATCGCACATGATTTCAAAAGGTTGGTCCCAATTTGGAGCAATGAGAATTGGAGCTTCGGTTAACTTCTTTTTTAATGTTTGAAAGGCTAGAATGCAATCTTCCGAAAAAATGAAAGGAGTGTTCTTCTCTAAGAGATGGGTCATGGGTCGAGAGATTTTGGAAAAGTCTTTGATAAATCTTCGATAGAATCCAGCATGCCCGAGAAAACTTCTGATTCCTTTAACGGTCGTTGGGTGAGGAAGCTTTTGAAATACATCAACTTTGCCTTAGATGACTTCAATTCCTTTTCTAGAGATCTTATTACTAAATACTTAATGGCCTTCTTTGAAACCATGAAATGGCTCTTCTTCCCAATTTATGCTAATTGTGTCTTCACACCGTTTGAAGCATTTGTCTAATTGGCAAGACACGAGAAAAAAGAATCTCTGAAAACTGAAAAATAAATCGTCCAAAATAACTATTTCCAATCGTGGTTTCTATCATGTCGTGAAAAATGGCCCATCGTAAACAACTTTGAAAGTTCCGGGGTGCATAGCACAAACCGATGGGGCATACGAACGGTACGGCGAAAGTTCCGTATGGGCACGTGAAAGTAGTTTTCTCTTGATCTTTAGGGTCAATTGAGAATTAAAATACCCTAAAAAACCATCTAAGAAACAATGAAAATTCGATGCCTCAGGCTAAAACGTTCTAGCATTTTGGTCCATGAATGGTAACGGAAATTGTCTATTATAAGTTGCTGCTTCGTTTAACTTTCGATAGTCGATGCAAACTCTCCACCCGTGACAAATTAGGAATAAAGTTGTTGAAAATGGGAGAAGATGATGGTTAGGTGGGCTGTAGGCACCAACTCATTTTCCTTCGTTCTTGACAATGGTCATATGACCACCTTTTTTAGGAACACACTGGACTGGACTAACCCAATGGACTATCCGAGATCGGAAAAATCATCTCTATCCTAAAAAGCGTCAAGAAAGTTTTTCTACTCTTTCTTGATGACGTCGTGGATTTTAGGGTTTAACCCTCCTGTCATATGTTGGCTGAGGGTTCGTCAATCATCTGCTAAAAGGATTTTGTGAGAGCAAAACTTCGGATCTATGCCTCGGATATTAGAAAGTTTCCAAGCAATGGCTTGTTTTTTGTTTTTTAGAACTTTAATAGTGAGTTCCCTGTTTCATCCTTGGCTCAAACTTGAAATTATGACTGGAAGTTTTGTTATTTTCCTCTAAAATGCATACTCGAGATGCGGAAGTAACTCTTTAAGTCTACTTCGGGAATTTCCATCCTTTTGGTCGAGTGAAGATTTCCTTGTGTTTCAACAACTTTAAGATCTTTTTTGAATTCCGTGGAGTAATCTCCCTTGGTCCTGGTAGAGGTAATGGATCACTGTTTGAGAAGTGCATTGAGAATAAGAATGTCACCCTCGGGATCAAATAGTACGTAATCATTGAAAACTGGCGAAACTGGTTCCATCACAGATTGCTATACAAAGGCATCGGCTTCCCTCAAGAGTAGAAAATCGCTTTCATCAGAAAGAGTAAGTGTTGGAGATGAAGTGGAAACAATCGATCTGAAGTAACGGAGAAGGATCGTTGTAAGCAACGGAATCGGAAAATCCAAGAACTTCTTGTGAATAAATTTCACAAATAACATCGATTAGATCATTCCTAAGAGTAATCTCTCCTTCGTAAACATCGATTAAAGCATGAGCCGTCCTAAGAAAAGGTCGCCCGAGTATCAACGGTACTCGAGGATCGGCTATAAAATCAAGAACAACGAAATCGCCGAGAAATAAAACTTCTACATTGACAAAAACATTTTTCTCGTCTACAAACCGGTTGGTTTTTGGAAATTGTACGGTCGGCTAATTCTAATACCATTTTTGTTTCAGTTAGGCCCGGGAGTTGAAGCTTTTTCCAAATGGATAAAGGCATGAGATTGATACTAGCACCTAAATCGGCAAGGGCTAAGTAACTATCGAACTCCGAAAAATCACATGGAATGAGAAATCGATCTGGGTTACCTAGCTTTTTCCGGAAGCTTTTTAGGACAACCGCACAACAAATTTTTCATTCATAGTGTTTTTTTGTCAATTCGATCAACATGTCTTTGTTATTTAACATCTTTTTTTTAAACATTGACGCGAAACTTTTGGCATATGATGAGAGGCATCCCTGCAAACAAAATCTCAAAATGAAGGTTCGAAAGATTTCATAAACTTTTGAAGAAAGAATGTCATCTTTATCAAACGAATCTTTTGTTTGTTGAGTCTTGATGGGTAAGGCAAATTAGGTTTGGCTTTGTTAGCAACGAAAGAAGGCTCTTCGATTGGTTCTTTGTCTTTGGTTTGTTCTTGGACCAATGGAGGTTGGATGTCTTCGGTGCTTGGTATCTCTCTCCGTATCTTTTGTCGCCTCACTTTCCTTTTCCCACCACCACCGGCGGTGGAATCGAAGTCCATCGTATGAAACACCACTACAGTCGTAATTGGCCCTTGGCTTCATTTCTTGGGATTTGGAATGGTGATTTGCTTGGTAACAACTTGACTGAAGTTGGTTGGTTGTGATAGCTTTGGCATGAAACTTGTGCATCCATTTTTCTGAAAATCAATCTTGCTTCTTTTGAGAATCATATGTAAACTCTTTGAAAATCATTTTGGGTTTCTTTGAAATTATCCAAAATTCATTTGCAAGTTATCACGTACCGTCATCATTAGCTTTAAGCATAACTTTCAAAATCCGTTTAGACACACCTTGAATTTGTGAAACGGGAGGTAAAGCTTGATTACTAAAGGTTGATTGTTGGTGGTTTGGTATGGTGGGGGCTTGGTAAACTGTTTCTTTGCTGTTTTGACAGTTTTGGTTTTAAAAGTGCCTCCACGGTTTTTTGATTTTGAATGAAATTGTTCCTTGGTAAAACGGTTTTGTTGTTTGAAAATTTGGTTAATGAAACCTGGTGTTTCATTTCGAACTTGCAAATTTTGGAAGGTTTTGGTTTCTTTTTGGAGAAAATTGCCAACGGGCATGCGTTATGTTGAAATTGTTAGATGTTTGTCCATGAAAAAACGGGAAAAATCGTTTCCATCCTCGAGTTAAACCGGACAATGGTTTAAAATTGTGATTCGATCCACATGTAACACAAATATGTTCGCCATCTATTTATTGAGTCGAACAAGAAGCGTCGGTCACTCACGATGGAGCTTCGGTCTTTAATTAGTTAAAGTTTAATAAGATAGATATCGGGAATCGGGCTCGATAGTTTTAATCTAATATTGTATATTGTTTTCGGGGTTTATCCCAAACAAAACCCGAGCCCGGGCCTAGTTAAATATCCCGCGCTTCCCTGCGAGTCACGTTAAATGTGTAGGGGGTATATATATATTTTAGATATTTTCTAAAATACAAATATAATAATAGATAATTTTAATTTTCAAAAATATCTAATTTCATATATCTAAAATCCTTTTTCTCTCATCCTCTCAATCCTCTCTCTCTCTCTAATTTCGAATTCTCTCTCTCGCTCTCGTTTCATATTTTCATGTTTCGTGGTGTCGGTTATGAGTGGGGGGAAAAAAAAAGGGTGTTTTTTTGGTTGAACGGGTGTCCTACAATTGGTATCAATTCGCCTCGTGATAGCGTGGTTTTTTTTGGTGTTGTAAGCATATTAGACTCGACAGATTTGGTTCATCATTCGGCGAAAACAGGATAGTTTTCGTGCCTCATTTTGTTAGTGGAAAACTCTCGGCGTCATTGTGTTCGTTTTGGTGATACTCTGGTGAAAAAGAAGAGAAAAAAACGAGCAGAAAAACCGTGTGTCCACCAGAAAGAGTTGATCGAAACGAGCGGAAATCGCAAGGATCGAACGAGTGGAAAATCGTTTGGATCGAACGAGCGAAAATTCGCAAAGAGCGAGTGACGAGTGAAAATCGTTGGAATCGCGAACCGATTGACAAATCGCAACCAGCGATCGAAACAAGTGAGATCTAACTCGAACAAGCGATCGAACGAGCGGACTCGAACAAGCGATCGAACGAGCGGACTCGAACAAGCGATCGAACGAGCGTGATCGAACTAGCGGTTCGAACGAGCGTGATCGAACGAGCGTGATCGAACTAGCGTGATCGAACGAGCGATCGAACTAGCGTGATCGAACGAGCGATCGAACAAGCGTGATCGAACAAGCGATCGAACAAGCGGACTCGAACAAGCGATCGAACGAGCGGATCGAACGAGCGATCGAACGAGCGATCGAACGAGCGATCGAACGAGCGGATCGAACGAGAGGATCGAACGAGCAAATTTTTTTTGGACCGAACGAAATTTTTTTTGAAATTTTGCGTGACGAAAAGGGTTTCAGTAAAACGGCCATAACTTTTGATCCGTAACTCCGTTTCAGGCCCGTGAGCTGTCAAATCGAAGAAAAAAACGTGACGGATCACGCTGTAACCACCCTTTGGCAGGTTAAGGATTTTTCAAGGCCCAAAAAGCTTGTTTTCAGTGATTTATTGACATTTTTCAGTTTTTTTCTGGAATTTTTGGCCGCTGATTCCGCATCAAATCATTCACGGTTTTCTATTGATTCTGTAAAATCCCGTTAATTCATTTATCGGTTTTAATCATAGACGTGTAAAATCCCGTGAACGTGAATTGCTTACAAAACCACAACTTCAATCACAATATCCACTTAAGATCCAACAAAATCTAATCACGACTTCATAATTCATAACTATTCATTCATCATGTCTACTCTAGTTAACACATCCTCAACAGAAATTTCAGTTGTCAAGCAGAAACACGATGAGCTACTCAAAAAGAGTCTGTTAAATGAAGTCCACAATTTTAAGGTCACTCAAAGAGGAAAACTAAGTCATTTCGGAATTTAAAAGGTTAAGGAAGGAAAAGACATTGACACGATGATTGAGATGGAGAAACAAATAAAGTTTTTAAATGAAATTCTTTATAAACGCAATCAGTCAATACAGACCATTCACATGTTAGCACCCAAATGCGCAACGTATCATGGTAGATCAACCTTTGCTAATCCAAAGTACTGCAAGCAAGCTCAATCTAATAAGCCCTGTTTGTATCAGATCCCATATGATACTTCTGATCCTGCAAACAGATTTGCCCCTGATGGGGAAGAGATAGTCACTCTTTCAGAGGAGAGTAGATCAAAATTGGATAAAGACAAAGTGAAACCATATAATTACACATATCAAAACAGTCTTTATGAAAATTTCAAAACACCATCTCCTAAAGGCCGATCTTTATCAGTTGAAGCGCGCTAAGAAGTTAGGAAGACAATGTGGAGAAAAACGTTTTTAGGACGAAAACCAAACATTGCTAAAAACATTGGCTTTGCTACCCTGTCTAAATCCATTGTAAAATTAGACTACTTTATACGAAATACAATCACCTTCAATCATTTTAAACAAATTGTCAACAAACGAGGTCCTAATCATACTAGTAGATTCAATTCCTAACCCCAACTAGCTACTGAAGATACTGAGTCTACCCAACTGTCCAACTATTCTACTATATATTACATTCCAACTAAGAACTGTAAACTACGTATACTTAACAAAAATCGAAACAATATTAGGGAGGGGGGTACCTTTTGAACTGAAACTACTAAGGGACAACAAGAAACTAAACCTAGAACTGAATATTTAACGCCACTTACACGTTCATCATCTAGACTAACGTTAATTTCACTCTTAACTATTAGACGTGGATTAATAAAACTACTACACCTGTTCTTAACTGGCCAAGAGTAAAGGAAGTTATTTGATCAAATCTTATAATGCTTCATTTCCATACAAAAACAATACTAAAACTAGACATCCATTGTTTTTATTCATGAACTAAAAAAATGAAATGACTGAAATGAACGATTTTGGAGTAACGTTTAATTCCATTGAAAAGGAAGCTTGACGAACTTGAAAATCCAAAAAAGGCCTGATTTTCCAAACAAATGATTCTTACTACTCTGAAAGTGTGTGTCTAAAGATGTTACTATGATCGTATTTGCATTCTCAGTCCTGATTTAAAAATGCTAATACTGAATTGCATATGCTTTATATCTTCATAAAGTTCAAAGAATGTGAGAAGTCTTGCACAAAAGCTGTTCGAACAAACTGAATCTGTTAACAAAGAAGTTCATATAATATGTAAAAAGTTTGCTAAACTTGAAAAAACTCAATTTCTCTTGAAACTTTTTTTACAACATTGTAAAGAACAGATTGAAAAACAACCCAGTTTGCAAAAGGAAAATGCTTCAAATGTAATTTCGAAAAGAACGTGAAACAAATATCAATGAAATACAAGATTTGAAAGCCACAAATGCTAGACAAGAACATGTGATAAATGAGTAAAGAAACTCTTCGGGTAACAAAAGAAAGTCTGTGGAAACTCAGTTGATAAACCATCTGTTGTGGCGACAACCAATATGCTCAACGATTTCCAAAACACATTTTTAGGAAAACCGAATACCTTACAAATTCGTCTCCTCATGAAAAGAGAAGTTTTCAAACGAATAAGTTTCGGTAATAAAACTAAATGCCGTCGATGTTTTATTTAAAACCAGTCACATCAACAGAGTTGCCTCATAATAGCAACCAAGCGGAATTCGAAACACAAATTGCTTAAACCAGGAATGTTTTAAATTGCCTCCACCACAACAAAAACAAGAACACCATCAGTTGCCTCATGCTTCTAGAATACTAATCCTCACATGTCTAAATCTTCAGGAGTAATTCACACTACTAGTGTTAGCAGACCACAGCTTAAGAGCTATCAAGTGAAAGACAAGGTCGTGCCAAACATTAGTCACGTGAAGTTTACAAAGAAGGAAGTAGAAGACCATCCTAGGATTTCTAGTATTTCTAAGAAAACAAAGTCTGTAACTGCGTGTAATAACAGTTTAAACTCAAGAACTTCGAATGCAAATGCTGTTTGTGCTGATTGGTGGAAAATGTTTGTTTAATTCAGATCATAAGCTTGTGTTTTCTAGATACTTGAAAGACGTGACTTGCTAAACTAAGAAGCCCATAGAGGTAGTGCACTATTAGTGCTAGAAAACCCAGAGAGGAGAAAGCGAACAGATCTGTTGCAACACACCCATAAAAAACAGTTTCGCATCAAGATACCACTAATTTCAGAAATCCAAGAGTTATTATAAGAAGTTTATGGAGAATACAAATCCAGGAAGGAAAGGGTGGAAAGCTAAGAGATGTCCATCAGTTTATACATGGACAACAAAAGCCGCTTAGGACCAAAAAAGATATGGAATGCCAAAGAATAGGAGGAAAGATGATGAAATCAACAAGTAGATAGCCTACAATAGACATTGTCTCTAGGATAACTAATGTCTTGAAATATCAAATTCCGTATGAATCAAATTTGTCCACAGTTTCCATCGTCCTCTAACTCTCTTGCAGTTGTACAACTCATCCTATTCATTGATGACCTCTGGAATGCACAAAGCAACGATGAACGGGCAAATCTCAAGCTGTTGTGTAATTTTGTAGAGAAATTTCTGGGTACTGTTTGCTTTGGAAATGAACAATAAAATGACGTTTGAACAAAGCAGTTCAAGCCTCGGTCATCAACGATTAATGGTGTCTGCTGAATAACACTTCAGACCCCGTTCTCAATTTCACAAAAGAACGTTTGAGTCGCAGCAAATCAAGCCTCGTCTTCATGGTAAAAGCTGTCTGTTCAATCAGTTTCAGGCCTCGTTCTTCATCCAAATGACTTCTATCATAACCGTTCAGAACTCGGAATTCAAGACCACAGCAAATGAACAGTCCAGTTCATAGCTGGTTCCAAAAGTTTGTTCCTGTAAGCAAACAAGGACAGCTTCAATCAAGGACAAGAGTTGGAATACCTATTCCAACCATCATATAGCAATGCTGAGGACAACAGGTAAATAAATACAAAATCAGAAAAACAGAAAATTTCCAAAAAGAATCTTCTCGACATGTCTCTTGGAATCGATAACATTTACGTGCTTAGAAATGTCGATTAACATTGACACGGGTGTGTAAATGGAAATGTACGGCGAGAGTTTTCAAATAGTTTCAAAACATGTCATTTCTAATTTTCTAAATGCTTATGTGCAAATGTCAGTACATAACTCGACCTCAATAAAGGAAGGGTTATAACTTATACCTCACAACGAGAAAATAACGGTTTCCTCGTCTTGAGCTGTTCTTACAAGACATTCAATTTCTTTAGCTCAAGAAAAGATAGTGTACGTTGCAGTGCCTGTACCCTTACCGATAAAGAGCATGTCCTCTAACATCTGGTTTTTTCAAAAAGTTGAACATAATTTTTCAAGAATTTCTTCTTGAATGACAATTCATAAACTTCAAAATTATGTGTTTCAACACTCCAACCCTCACAATGTTTTCAAAAGACAACAATTTTTCAATTGGTCCCTAATTTTTGAGGGGGAGTTTTTTGAAAAACAAAGTTTTAATGTTTTTAGATACATCAAAAACGACAACTCTTATGTATTCAAAACATTAGTCAAGAAAATGTTCCAAAACCATTCATGCTGACCATATTTTCTTCTTCCCACAGATTTTTCAAGACATATTTTAATTCACAAGTATTTCCAAAAACTAAGTGTTTTTATGTAAAATAAGGGGAGATATGTAATTACAAATATGATCTAATCGACTCATGTGCTGAATAAAAGGTTTTATGGTTCGATCTTATACCCAACAACATCCATAATTTCACGACTGATTTCCTGAGTCATAAGGTGGGATTATGTTAGGAATCAAATCCTAAGATCCAACCATAACCGAGGATCTAACCCAAGGAAATCCAAAGATAGAAATAGCAGTCCCTTAGTAATATTGGATATGAATGTAAATGGGAATAATTGCCGACTAAGATTGAGTTAACACAGGAACAATCACAACACAGAAGGTTGTTAGTAATAGACGCCTGGTAAGGTCATTGAAGGCGTTGAAGAATTAAAAGAAATGTATGGATAAAGTGTCCTAAAGAAAGAAGCCGTCCCCACAACTAAGGCAGAAACCGGGGTCAATTCATATGCTAGTCAAGAATCACAAGTTGATTGCTGACATTGAAACCGACATCATGGACCTAGTGATGTCAATGCACAACCCTTCCCAAGCAATTTCGGGTTTCTTCTCAACAGAAACTTGTCTCAATTGTTCCCGGAGATACACACGTTATCTATTGACAATCTCATTCCCGGAAAAAAAAAATTACGTTTGTTATTGAATAGGGGCAATATGCTCCAAGCCTCCGAGAACTAAAACCCAAAATGCACTTAACGAGTCTAGAGCCAAGAGATCAATCAAAATCGTCGTTAGGAACACATTCCATTTCAAAGCACTTGCTGAACAACAACAGGTTCACAAGCTAGTTTATCAAGAGTCCTACGCCATTTCATATGTGTGATATTGCCAGAACAATTCAAGTGATACTCTTTAGTATTCACAATGACTAATGGAAATCCTTCCAGTGTCATCATCCAAACAGCACTGCGGTAGGTGACTTGCGAGATTCTATATGAATCAAACTTGTGACAACTGGATATCGATTTGGTCCAGTAAATAAATTGACGGTTGATGAATTTTGATAAAAACATGACACTCTCGATGTGTTACAAAACTCTTTAACGAGTGACACTCGATTGATTTTCAAAGTCAATTTTCTCGTTTATCACAAACGTAAACCTGCAGGTCACACGTTGGTAATGGCAACCCTCATCCCATTCAAATGCTCAATCTTCGAACATACTATCTAAAGAAAGCTTCAAGATTTTAAAGACAAAGACTTCCGCAAACTCTGATTTGAAGCTTTCAAGATAAAGCCAAAGTATGAGCAGTGTTGTCAAAGATACAAGATCGCAAGATAGCAAAGACATAAAGACAATGACAAAAGGCTCAAAGTCAAGATACGCGCAAAGCAAGAAGGAACAAGCCTACATCAAAATAACGAAGCGACAAAGACCAAGAACACCCGAGCGTTAAACGACACAAGCAATCCACTGATCTCATGAAGGAGTGTCCATCAATGAACTCACTTCGGTGGAGATTGTTTAGCCTCAATTTTTTATTGAGTCAATAAAGGAAAGCTCGGTTCCCTAGGTTCAAGACCTCACTGTCGGGGGAGATTGTTAGCCTCATATTTAATGAGTCGAACAAATGGCAGCCTCGGTCACACTACGATGGATGCTTCGTTCTTTAATTAGTTTAATGTTGTAATAAAGATAATAATCGGGAATCGGCTCGATAGTTAATCTAATATTGTATATGTTTCGGGTTTATTTCCCAAAACAAACCCGAGCCCCGGGTCCTAGTTTTTATAAATCCCTCCCCGCGCGACAGGTTTAAATGTGTATAGGGGGTATAGTATATATATTTAGAATATTTTCTAATATCCTAAATATATATATAGATATTTATTTTTTCAAAATAACTAGTTTTGTTATTTAATTTTCAATATATTCTCGATCATCACACTCTCTCATCTCTCTACTCTCTCATTTCGTCTCTTCTCTCTCATCTATTTTTCTTGGAATTCGTGTTTCGGTGATATGAAGTGAAGTGGTAAAAAACGTGTTCCTACAACTACTCTTTTTATAATTATACTATGTATATACTATTGTGTTAATTTGAAAACATTATTTAAAAAGACTCTACTTAGTGATTTCAACCTATTAAGTACTTATTTAATTTTTTTGATAGCTTTTGCTTAACTTTACTTTTGTTACTTTTGAAGTATATTTATATATTTAGTTACTGATTACAATTACTATTACTAAATACTATACTATTTTAATACTGTTTTCCTCACCTCTTTGACGGTGCGTGAGTAGAAAACAACTAAAGCTGTTACATTTCATTCATCATTTGTTTCATTCTTAATAGCCATCTTTAAATCCCTCGAGAGAAGGGGCGACTAATTGTTGAATATTCGAAAGAATTATATAAAGTTAAGAATTATAAAGAGGTAGCACATGATCCGTACTCACGGTCTTGGTAATCGATTAAGCAAGGATACTTTGCATATGAAGTACGAGGCGGGAAGCGATTGTGACTGGTTAGGGCGGGTTGAGCGCAAAAGAGGGGGCTCTAAGGCGAAAAAGAGGGGGAGTGCGCGGCGGGGGTAGTCTATGGATGTGCATTGGGTGGTTGGGGGGATTGGTTATCTTGGTCCAAAGAAGAAATAACTAATGGGCCATGGCCTAGGCATGCGAGAAGGATTAGTTGGGAAGATCGCATGTAATTGAGTAATGTAGACGGAATCTCTACACGAGGCACTCACTCATCGTACAGTGAACCATTAGACTACCTTCAAATGAATTGTAAAAAAGTCATCGAGTTGGTTGTAGTTTCCGAAAGCCATGGGAGGAGCAGTTTTACGAAGGAGTCCCTTTAAACGATCCCATGCTTCATTAAATGGTGTCGTTGTGGTATCTGGAATAAAATGATGATTTTGTTTCGGTGAGATGAATTCGGGTTTCCTAAGTGATGGTGGAAAGAAGATGTTTATGAATTTTGAAACAAGGTCGTCCCATGTGAGAATTGATCTAGGAGGTTCCTTGTCTAACCAATCTCGGGCTTCACCGTCTAGAGAGAAAGGAAAAAGCAAAAGCTTTATCGAAGTGTTCGGAACTTCGGGATGTCTAAACGTTGAAGTGACTTTGTTGAAAAATCGAAGGTGATTGTGAGGATCTTGTCTACCCGTGAATTTGTTACTTTGCACAAGATTGATTAAAGGTTGTTTAAGCTCGAAATTATTTGCATTAATCGGTGGAACAACTATTGCATCTTCATATCCCTCGATGGGAGCTTGCAACATTTGGGCCATGGTACGATTGTCGGCCATTGCAACAATTGGTTCTAAATTTTCAACAACCGGAATAGTTTGTTGTTGACGACGTCTTCGAGATTGCGAACGAGTGCGCATAAAAATAAGAACTAAAAATCAAAAAAACAAAACTTTTACACTAATTTTTTTTAGCAATGAATTTTAACGGTTACACGGAAGAGACTTAAACCAAATAATCAACTACTTCACGGTAGCTCT
>BQNB010017444.1:0-22648 GCA_026074375.1 Tanacetum coccineum | reverse complement strand
GCCTTTTTTTCTTTTTAACTGAATAAGGGTAAATTCGTTTGAAACTTTGGAGCAATGGCAAGACTAGTCCTTCTCTTTGTTTTATAGAAGTGAAGTGTAAAAGGACTTTGGAAAATGGCAGAAAAGGTCCCTGGACTTTTATAAAAAAAGGAAATGGGCTAAGGGTTTTGGGCTTTTGAATCCGGGTAAGGGTATTTAAGGGTTTAAGGCCCATTTAAGGTTTAAGGGACCATTTTTGTAACTTTTGAAACTTGGAGGGTTGATTTGAAACATTTTAGGGTTTTGTCTTCTAGTGAGTTGACTTTGTTGACCCATAGTTGACTGAGAGTTGACTTTCTTTGGCTTTGGCTTTGAATCTTTGGCTTCTCTTGTGCTCTTCCGTTTCTCGTGTCCGTGTTTGCCCGTTTTTGGCGGTTTTCTTGTGATTTTTGATATATCCGTACCTGCACACACAAAACACAAAAACAAGTATATTTTTGCCATTTTAAGTCTGTTTTTAGTCATTTAGGGTCATTTTTGGTGTTAACAGATATGTGTATTTTACACTTATCAAAATTCCCCAAACTAAACGATTGCGTGTCCTCACGCAATATTACATGCCTTATAACCAAATATCTCAAAACTTCCCCAAACTAAACCTTTGAAAAGTAGCAAAGATTTTTGTTGAGAGAGCTAAGAGATCACAAGTTATAAAACACCCGAATTCCCATTTTCAAAACTTTTTTCTCTTTTTATGATTTTTCTTGATATATTCCTAACTACAACTTATTTGTGTTGACATAATGTATTGTTTTCATTACCTCATTGGTAACTTTAAGGATCATAGAACAAAAAGCACAATTAAGTGTCTAAAAGATAACTTCATCATTCCCGATTTTTCACTTTTCCCATACCTGTAGGTATAAAATAAGATCACCGTTATAGTACGTACTAAGATGCTAAGACTACTTATAATTACAACTTGTGAATTTCTCTTCCCGACACATATCATATATTTAAGTGTGTGTGCTCAAATTAATTTAAACCATTAAATCCACATATTTAGATAGTTGAAATCCGACCAAGCTTTACACATGGGCCTTTTGGGCTAATATGTTAATCACTTAGTAAGATCACAACTCAAAGCAAACAAAAACCTCCTTAGCTAAGACATCGTTGGTTCACTTGCCCCATGAATGACTTTCTTCTCTAGCATCCCATCGTCATCGGGTAAGTGCTAAGGCTTTTGACACCCCATCCGGAGAATAATAATCGAGACGCATGAACTTCCGATGAAAAAGCCTTGTAGACTTTGCAACTCTTAGTTCAAAAGATATACCAACCCTTTTGGTTTTAGAAATGAAACTTATTACTATTTATTTTCAAACTTGCACATTTTTATTATATTACATTTTTAGTAGGAAATGGTATTCACTTTTCTTTCGACGGACACATCTGCCACCGCCTCGAAAAGAGTCATTTACTTTTTTATGATACAACCTAAATTTTTACATCCTCACCCTTTCTTTTCGTTGTCCATCGGGAGCGAAACGAAAATGCTATTGTCCTTTATTACGATGAGTTTGTATATTATTTATTAACCTAAGGATTATAACTTGCATCCTTTTTATTTACCAACTACATTTTTTTTATAATTAAATTAATTAAACAATTATTTTTGAAAAATGGAAAATTTTCATTTTAGAAATCCAAAGTATTAAATTGAACTTAAATTTTATTATACCAACGATGTTGACTTCATCCATTGATAAGCTTTTTGCTCTCTATATGTTGATTAGACTTATTAAGAGTAAAACTTAATTGTAAAAATTAAAGAGAACACGTATGATTAATCATTTTAAGAACTTCGGGGAAGAAAAACCACAAGTTATTTTTATAAGCCTTTAAGTTTTCCAAATAAACCTTGTTTAGCATCCTAATTCGTAATCAACACTATCATTTCTTATTCTTTGCAATTAAAAAAACTCTAATAAAATAAATAAAAAAAAAAAAAGAGATTCGCAAAATACTTAGCTATATAAAATCCAACGCGGCATATTTAAAAATCTACTTGGATTCGCACAAGTATTTTTTACTACGAATTTCAAGTCTAGCATGGTTTAAAATTACATAAGACTAGCACAAACTATCATCATTAATTGTTAAGGGAGAAAGCTAGAACTCTACACGTTCGATCGGGTCAAAAATTACTTCTTATTCTCACCAACGGAAAACCTACATTTGTGTCTTAACACTTATTTTTTTATTATTATTTTATATATATTTTTTTTTTAATATTTTTCCTACAAATAAGATCTTTAAAATTTAAAATTTTTTGCTATTTTTGTGGAAAAACGGGTACGTGAGAACAAAACAATAAGCAGGCAACATCAAATCGATAAGATTCCTCCCCACACTAAAACGAAACATTGTCCTCAATGTTTTAAGGCGGGTTCTCTCATGAAATCTAAGCCATTTATGAATTATGCAAAGATAAGTGAATCGATACTGTGCAAGGATATCGGTATCCCCAATAAATTTCCACACAAAGGGCATAAGAGCTCGAGTGAACGGGATACATCACGGGAAACTCGTGAGTCTTCAGAAATTGTTGGGATCATCCTGCAAAAAATCACAACAAACACAAGAAACCGAAGAGGATAGCCACAACACATACAAAACACATTATTAAGAAAATCGAAAGAAAATGGATACGATGGGGTGAACTCCTCGAAGTTTTTTTTGGGGGGGGGCTTGTTTTTGGTCACGATGTCACAAGCTCGACTCGATCCTGAATTAATTCGTCCCCCCTCCCCTAGGGAGACGAACACTTAGAACAAGAAAACTTTCATGGTACATGCCACAGGCTCTAGATAGAAACTGGAAAGGCACTGTTATTCGGGGTCAAAACATGGGTCTTCACTCCCGAAGAGAGAAATAGAATGAAGGTCAAATCTGGAAACAAGGGTGGGAAGGGTGGGTAAAATATTGGTCATAAAATCATGAGATTTAGAAACACCCTTAAACACTTTGATTATCAAAATACCCGCTTCGGGTTCAAAACATTTCTCAACATCCGGTGGTTCTGGTGGAGGGGGGAAAAAAAACGTGTGAATTGACAGTATCTTGGTGGTCAAGATTAGGTAACTATGGATCTTCATCTTCGGAATCATCATTCTCAACACCTGGTGGAATTAAATCATCTGGAACAAGGAAAATATCGATCTCTTCTTGAGTGGGCTCACTATCCTCAACGGGGATAGGAGATACGGGAAAAGACTCGATAATTGAACTTTGATTAGCATGAATATTTTCTTGTGACTGGGAAGTTGAAATCTCTTAAAGCACTGTCATAAGACTAAGATATTCCTCAAATTCATGATCATTCCCTGAAGGAAGTGTTAAAAGTTCACCGGTGAACTCATGGTTAAGAGGATTACTTCTTGGAGTAATTGAGGATTCATTTTGTTCTGGTTCATGATCGGAAATCTCTTCGGAAGCGAGATTATGGGAAAGATTCATCATAAGAAGATTATTCAAGAAAAGTTACGGTTCCTTTGAATCGAATAACCTTCCTCAAAGTTAGAAGAAATTTCCATAGCTAGAAAAGCATCGATCTCATCAATATTCGTTTTGGCGTAAAACACTCAACTTACGGACAAAAAGGTGTGTTAAGTAAACAGGGCTCATCCGATACGTTGGATATTTTTTGATCTCGTACCATCTTCTTCCCTTTCATCAAAAAAGAGGAATTTATGGTGTAGATTTGAAATTGCCTCAAATTCAAGAAGAGATTTGTGTTAACTTGAAAATTATTTCATGCAAGTTCTTCTTAAGAGTCGAATTATCATACCCGGTGGTAAACGGTGATCAAGAGATAAAGTTCATCGGCGAACTTCTCAAAATTATCACTAGTCTTCATCGGAGAAGAACTAGGAGGAAGAGTATCGGATGGAATAGTGGTACTGACACTAAACGGATCATCTTTTGAGAAAATAGCTTACGGAAAAGGCGTGAACAAATACTTTATCCTTGTTTTTCTCAGATTTATCGGCATAATAAACAAGTTCTTCCTTTCCTACTCTTAAAGTCAAAGTTTCTTCATACAAATCAATGAGAGCTTTTGCGGTGCGAAGGAAAGGTCTTCCTAAAATAATAGGCACTCTTGGGTCTGGTTCAAAATTAACCACCACAAAATCTGCAAGAAAAGTGAAACCATCAACTCTAACTACAACATCCTCGGCTATGCCCATTGGGTGAGTAATGGAACGATTGGCAAGCTCGAGTGTCATTCGAGTAGGAGTCAAAGCTTCAAGCCCAAGTTTCTTGTAGATAGAATGAGGTAAAAGGTTAATGCTAGCTCCGGAATCGGCTAAAGCACTAGTTCTATCAAGCTCTTGTAAAGCACATGGGATAAGAAATTTTCCCGGATCTTCGAGCTTCTCGGGAACTTTGTTCATGATGATAGCGGAACATTCGGCATTCACGGTCGTAATGGCGATCTCCTCGAGCTTCTCTTTGTTCCTTAGCAACGAGCTTAACCATTTGTTGAACTTTGGCATTTCGACAAGAGCATCTTTCAATCCAATCTCTAAACGGAGTTGTTTGAACATCTTCAAAAACCGGCTATGTTGAGCACTTGGTTTATCGTTCTCTCTCACTTTCATCCTTTCGGGATATGGAAGTTTAGATTGATACGACGTTGGTTTTGGAGAATTAAGATCTTGAATTTCAACATTAACGGTTTTCTTTGCTTTTGGTTTTGGAATTTCAATGAAAATGGAATCTTCTTCCTCCGGAGGTGGGACATGTGCGGTATTTTCCAAATTTGATTTTGCCTTTTCCGATGACGTCTCGGGTTTTGTGTTTCGGGTTCTTTTTGAGGATTTAAAAACAAGGGTGTAGCACAAGAGGAGTCGAAAGGTCCTTCAAAGTTTTATTTCCCTCTTGTGGTGCTAGCTTTATTTGCTGACAGGGTTAGTTCCGGTTTGACTGGAAGAGTTCCGGAATTTGAAGTAGTGGCGGAATCTTGAAATTTATTACAAGATTTGTCAACAAACTCGTAACATTAGCCATTTGATTTTGCAAATTTTGACCTTGATTTTGAACATTCTTCAACACCGCATCGTTTGCCTTGACGTAGTTTTCAAAATCCGTTTTTGAAACACCTTGAATTTGGGGCGTAGGAGCTTGATATCGTGGAACTTGGTAAACCGGTGGTTGATTAGTTGGTGGTTGAAAAACTTGACCTTGATTGTTTTTATGGTTGAAATTGTTTCCACGGTTTTGATTCGAATTGAAATTGTTTCCTTGATAACGGTTTTGGTTGCTTTGAACATTTAGTTGATTAAAACCGGGTGGTCTCATTTGGTTTGCCAAATTAGGAGGATTCCTTTGAAAAGTTCGACCAACGACGGCGATTTGTTAGGGAATTGATGAATGTTTATCATGAAAAATGGGAAATTCATTTTTGTTTAGCGGAAAAATTGTAGAATTTATGTTTGATCAAGGTGACACAAACTTCCTCGACTGCTTTGACGGTAGCAGGAGTCGTAACATTCTTTTCACTAATCATTTTTTTAATGCTCATCGAAATATCATTTTATTTCAAGAGAATGCGGGAGTTGTTGAAATCAAAAGGAATTAGAAGGCTGATAGAAGTAGAAAGAGGAGCATTCGTACTCGCTCTTGGTTCAATTGCACGACTTCTTGAATAACGAACCTTAGATTTACTCTGAATAATGGCTAAACCATCACGAGGCATCTTATCTAGAAAATTGCCACCCGCGGCGGAGTCTAAAGCATCTAGATCATTGGTATTCAAGGAATTATAGAACGTATCAATTTGATGTAATTCCTAGAAACCATGATGAGGACATTGACGAAGAAGTCCTTTGAAACGTTCCCACCCCTCCTCTTTTCCCAATTGCTTCGTTGAAAGTTTCATCCGGTCTTTTGTAGAAATGGTGATTCATTTCTAAGGTAAGTAGTTTTCGAAGGTGGAAAGAAGTGGTTTATGAATTCGAGGACAAAAAGATCATCCCACGTTTAGAATCGATCGAGGTGGGTTCCTTACTGTCTAGCAATGTCGGGCGTCACCTTCGAGAGAGAAAGGCAAAGCAAAAGCTTAATCGACGTATTCGGAACTTCGGGATGTCTAAACGTAGAAGTAACCTTGTTGAAAATTGAGATGATTATGGAGGTTTTCTTGTTTTTACGTAAAATTGATTTGCTTTGAACAAGATTAATCAAAGTTTGTTTAAGCTCAAAATTGTTTGCATTAATTGGTGGAACAACAATTGCATCTTTGTATCCCTCGATGGGAGCTTGTAGCATTTGAGCCATGGTACGATTGTCAGCCATTGGAATCTCGGGTTCCTCAACAATAACCGTTGTTATTTGTTGTTGACGACGATTTGATTACGAGCTTGAGATCGACGTGCGCATTGCACTAAAAATAGAAACTTAAAAAGGAAAAAAAAAATTACACTTAAATTTTTTTGGATATATTTGTTTTTAACAATCTATTTTTAACGGATTACACGGAGACAACTTAAAACCAAATAATCACATACTTCACGTGCTCTTAAAATTTCTTTTAAGGTGTGCGTATTTCGTAAGTGACACAATGGCAAGTTTTTGAATCTTTGGTTCGATTGGGACTTTTCAAGTTCACCGGCAACTTATTTATGATAATACCTCAATTGAAGGTATTATATGTTGGTGTTCGTTTACCAACTTTGTATATTTTATTTCTTTTTAAAGGAAAATTTTTTATATTTTTGATTTTTTTTATATGATAACTATACTAAAAAGAAAAAGAAAATATTTTTTACTTTTTTTATATATTTTTATATTTTTTTGGATTTTTGAATTATTTAACAAAAATGAAACTTTCGAGGACGAAAGATCTTTCAAAACCATATCACAAAGTAAAACGAAGTATCTTTAAACAAATTCCCGGCATCAGGCGCAATAATTTGAGTACGTAATCAAAACTACACTATAAAAATATCAAGTGCTATTAAGGAAAATTTCAAAGGAAATTACTTAAAAGATATACATATAATATATAATATGTATATTTAACCGGGAAGTATGATCACCCGGGTCGTTTCCCCAACGACTTGTGAAATTGAAACCTTGCTTTAGCTTGGATTGTGATTTGAATGAGAGAGAAGATATTTTTGAGTTTCTATAACTACTAATTAAAAGCAACAATTAAAATGAACAATTAAAAGCTATTAAACACTTAAACAAATTAACGGGAGCAACTAAACGGACGGAATTAAGCAAATACACCTAGAAATTAACTCTTAAACAATATAAACGCTAAATTTCTAAAACTAAAATAGGACAAAAGAAAATTTTTAAGGAAAAGAAAAACATTTTTTACTTTTTTTTAATATTTTTGAATTTATTATGAATTAAAAACTATTTTAATCTAATTAAATCCTAAAAAATAGCAAATTAAGTACTAAAAATTTAGAAAAATGATTTTTAAACTTAGAAAAGTCTAAAATAACATAAAAACTCAGAAAACTATTTTTAACTATTTTTAAAATTAAAATCCTATTTTTAAACTTAAAATTAAAAGCTCAAAAAAATGAAAATTAAAATATAAAAGGTGTAAAAATGATTTTACTGAATGTAAACCTTAAAGTAATTTTTATAAAACTAAAAACTATTTTTTTGTATTTTTCTGAAACTTTTTTCTATTTTTTATGAATTTTCGAAAATAAAAACTTTAGAAAAATGATTAAAAATAATCTACTTAATGAAAAAATGTGAAAAATTCAGGAAAAGTCTATGATGCAACAAAGATCAAAGGAAAAATAAAAGAAAACTCACAGCTTAACAAATAAGCCGGGAAAAAGCTTTTATAAGCTACGGCCTTAATAATAGCTTAAAGGAAAATGGACTATAAGTTTATTTGGGGGAATAGTTACTGGATGAGCTATTGAAGCAATTTGGTTAACACGTTGGGGTCTTGAGGAGAGGTCGTGGTGTCTAGTCTGGGCAACCACCACTTTTTTTGCTATTTTTTATTTTTGCTTTTTATAAAAAACTAATTATTGGAACTTAAAAATGACTTAATTTTAAACACTTTTTATTTTTTTTTTTTTTTTTTTAAAAAACCAATACTAACTAGAAACTGAGGAATAAGCTCCAAAAATCAGCTTATTAAAAAGTGTTACAAGAAGTGAGCCTTTGACCTCAAATTGCTTGTTTGGATCTTATAAGCTTGCACACGCTTTAAATTATTAAGCTCATTTTGTAAAACCAAAAGGAGTTCTGGATAGCCTATGATGTCTAACAAGTACTTACTAATAAGATTTTTAAAATAAGAAAGCACTAAACCAATAACTGAAATCTAAGATCAGAAACCTGAAAACTCATAAGGTTAAACTCAAAAAAACCAATTCAAATTAAGCTATATTCTTAAAGCTATAATAAAGCCTGCGCTTTTATAAAAACTAGATAAACAACTTTTAAACTATAGATCCAATCTATAGAAACAACAACTCAAAGCTAGAAATTAAAAACTAAAAGCTAGAACATAAACTACTCTTTTTGGTCTTTTTAAGATTTTTGATGAACTTTTAAGCTAAAATGCTCCTAGGAAATTAAGCTAGAAAATGAGATTTATCACTTAATCTATACTAATCTATCTAGCTAATAGAAGGGTGGGGGGGGGGGGGGGGGGGGGGGGGGATACTTGGAATTTTAAGAATCTAATCTCTATCTTTTTAAGATAAAAATGAAGCTAAAATGACAGTAGTGGTAACGCTATGGTTACCTCTGTAGTGAAATTTTCAAATGCTCAACTAGTGTGCAGGCTAACAGGGAAGCTAAACTGAATTACTCTCACTGTGGAGAGTGATTGAACACAAATGCACGCAAAAACTTGACTCAATGAGCTTAGATACAGTTTTGGCAATCAAAAGAAAAGTGAGAAGTGCCCTGGTGTGAGTTGGAACATAATTAGCCTGAATTTTGTATAAATGAGTCTAAACCTTGAAAATCTTTAATAACCAATAAACATTGATTGACAAAAATGACACACAATTAGCCAAAACTCTCAATTGATTTACTTAGGTCAAACAAGCCAAAACCAAACACTCTTAGGAATTGACATATTTCAATTGAGCGTATGATTTTGAAACTAATTAACAAGGGACTCAAGTAACCAGATGAAATCTAGCTTTTAACTAACTTAAATGCAATATTAATCCACGAATGAATTAAGCTAAATTCTAAGCATCTACATAGAATTATTATTTTATGAGTTTCTTTTGATTTTATGAAAGAAAAGAGAAAACTATAGTTTTTATCTATAGAACACTTTCAATCATGTAGGAGCATAAGTGTGTGTTAGAATCTGATGGATGTAAGATGACTCTACTGTTTTATGTGCTGAGGATGTGAGAGGTTCAACAAACCTGACTTTCTTGACATTATTTTTAGGTGTGACAACAACCTTTTTTGCACTATATTTAATCGCATTAGGGCATGTATCTCTAACATATACCAGTAACTCCTGAATTTGTTGGGCATGCTTATAGGCAATGTCTAACTCATTATCTAAAGGTTGTTTTGCTTTAGCTTGTTTGACTATTCCCCGAACAATATCAGCTTTAAGGTAATCTATGTGAGCTTCCCTATTTTTCAATAACCTAGGGGCCAAAGGTTCTAAGTCTAGCTTGAACATTCCTAGAACAATAGTGTTGGCAGATGGTGTTTGTGCAGCAATATCAACAATTCTTTTCTTTTTAATTTTCATAAATCATTTTTCAATGATGTTATCACAAAAACCTTATCGTGAATTTGAGCTTTTAAATCCTCATTTTTAGCACATTTTAAGTTCAGTTTATCAATTAAAGAGCCACTCTGTTCTTTAGTATGAACACGTGTCTTTTTGATTGAGTCAGGCTGATCTTTAAAAACCTGTTTCACATGATTAATTTCTTTACAAAGACGCTCATTTTCCGAAAGCAATTTTGCCACACTATTTTCCAGTTCTACATTTTTTGTCTCTATTTCACAATAATCATAATTGACATTGTCTTCCTTGGACTTTTCTCTTATTGATTTTATAATTTCCTTTAACTTACAAATGGTAGTGTCTTTGTCTTCTAGCTGAGCTTTCAAATCATTATTTTTAAAAAAACTGGAATTTCAAGAGCATTTTGATTATTACAAGATTCGTCTTTGAAAATTTGCCTTGATTAAGTTGTATGGCATTAAGGAAATATTATGTTTTTCAAGTTGTGAGTAACTTTTCAAAATATTATTATGCGCATTTTGTGATTTCAAAAGCTCAGCATCAAAATTGAAACACTTATTACAAGATTCATTTCTCTTTCTTTCCATATTTACAGATTCGCCATTCAAAGATATATAATTCATCATAGTTAGAAGAACATCTTGAGACATGATTTGTTGTAAGATTCGATCATTTTCCAAAAGTAGTTCTTTTTTAGCAATTTCCAAACATTGTTTGTCAACTGAAGATTGTTGAACAATAGCTTCCATTTGGTCAAAAACTGTCTGTACTTCTATTATTTCATTTAGAAGATCTTTATAAAACACATTGAAGATGTCTTTTAAAGATTTTAGAAATGGAATAATTTCATTGTTAAAAACAGCTTTAGTATGTTCAAACCCCTATTCACCTTCTGTACGAGCATCAAGTGTTGGTCTCTTTCTTCACCCCAAAGTCAAAACTGGGCGAGGTAGAATGTAAGGCTTTTTAAGCTTGCATTACACGAAAATAATTAAAGTAGTTCACTGGGAACTTCCACTTTGACAGGTGGTATATTAGAAGATTCAATGGTAGGATTGGATATACATAACCAAAAAGCTTGTTCAGCCAACAATTCTTGTTGTGGAGTAAAATGTTTCCCAAAATCTTCAAATAGTTTATTTAATTTTTCATAATCAATAGGTTTATAAGAAATGTTTTGTTTAATGGCCTCTGGATCCTTCTCTTTTTCAGACATTTTTGATCGACTCTCTTCTTCCAAAATCAATGTCTCTTCATCTAATCCAAAGGCATAACAACTCTTAGCAGAAATAAACAATACCATCATACACGGTGGTTTATCCGCTGAGTCTTTTTGAGATAAAACGGATTTTGATAACCTAGAGCTTGTTTGTATATATTATTATAAAAAACTTAAGGCTTTGTTAACATATGCACTTTTTGAGCTGATTGACCCACTTTAAAAATAATATTATCAAGTTTCTTTATCTTCTTTTCCAAATTAATTTCATTTTCCATATATTTATGTTCTTTATCTTTGGATTAATTTTTGAAAACAGTGAATGTTTGCAATTAACATTCCTTTCCTTTGATTTGTTTTGAAAGATTTTGCTCAAGTGAGTCAACTTGTTCTTTCAGTGCAAGCTTTTCTTTAATCATATCATCCATTCGAGAATCAATCATTTTTTTACGGCTGCTTAAATCAATATTAAGACGTTGTTTAAAAGTTTTGACCCGTTCTTTATATCTCTATAGCTTAGCGGTTATTGATTCATTATTCTGTTCCTTATTAGCCTTTTCCTAATTAGTTACATGATTAATCATTTGTTCCGACATTTGTTCAATCACAAATAAGATCATTGAATCTTGTTGTCTCCAAAGTAGTATCTTGAATAGTTTTCAGTTGTGTTTCTTGCAAATATTTAGAATACGGAATGATATTGCTATCACTATGTATCTCATTATTTGTAAAATCAAACTACGTGATGTCAAAATCCTGCATTGTCTCACACTTTTGCATTTTCCATTTCATTAAGATAGGTTTCAGTATGATGGTATATCTAGATAACGTTAGAGCCATAGTTGGAAATTATTGACATGAGAACCGCATTGGCATTAGGGTTATCATCTCAGTCAGAATCATAAGTACAAGATCCTTAGTTGAAAAGGCATCATTGTTTGGAATGATTGTCTGAATGGCTTGACCATCTGGAACTCTGGATCTACAAGAAATGCGAGTTGCTCTTCATCCAAAATTTTTCCAGCTTCCTGAGCTTCAACTTAGACATTTGCTTTAATACCTTATACCATGAGCATTCCTGGTCGTTAGGCTGAGTGCTTTGTCTAGCCATGTGGGTTTTTTTTTTCTTCACCTTGGCAGTTGTAGCATTTAACAACCATTGCATGTCCACTTGCATTTTGCCTCCCTAGAAACCTAGTAAGCACTTACTCTTTTAACCTGTTACCAGAATAACTTTGACCCTGTCTCCCCTGAACTTGTTGCACTATGACCCTGCCATCTTTAATTGTGGCTTGGTTTCTTAGATTTAAGGAAGTTCTAAGTTGATTATTGGTTGAGGGGAACCTTGAAGAAGCTATAGCTGTTAGAAAACCCATTGCCTTGTTAAGACAAGAAATTAGATCATCTCTTGGAGAGAATACATAAACAGCAAGGGACTGAGATTCAAGAGGTGATCAGTCATAGGTTGGTTTAAAACTTGAGGTGATGGACAAGTAATTTATGGAACAGTTCGGGTTGATGATTCATTTAAGATGATATAGATCTGATAGTTGAAAACGGATGGAATGATTGATATTGAGGTGTGATGGATAAATTAGATGAGTCAATTTCTGCTGTGGGATGAATTGATCCTATTGGAGATGGTGCGGAAATTATTGTTGAAGTGAGGATTGTTGTATATGAAGACTACATAAGGTGTTGAACGTTGAGGTGGTGTCATCTGCTGATTTGCAACAAACGCAAGTGGATCTTGATTGCTTCACGCAGAAGACGGACTTCATTTGCATAGAGTTCGTGTTGTTCAAGATATGCATGAAGCTGATCAAAGTTGGTAGTATGCAAATCTTTTACAAACTTGACATCAGTCACAAACTTACTCTATTCAGGTAGAAGATTGGTTAAGAACTTGGTAGTAACTTGAAAATGCTCCATTTTCATGTTGTAAATGTTCATGTCATTAATCAATTGAGTGAATCTTAAGTAATACTTATGAAGTGATTCCCCTTTGATGTGAGTAAACTTATCAAATGCATCATACAGTTTACACTCTCTTTCTTGCTTAGGTAAAAAGAGGTCACCTTGCCATAAGTATGAACTCTTTCCATAATCCTTGGAAAACTCTGTGATGATTCACATGTGGATAGATATCTAGATGGTGTCCTTGACGAATATATGGTTGCCTTCATATTCCAATCAGCTTGAATTCTCAGAAGCAGAATTTTATTAGGCATATTTCTTTGTTTCTTGTCAACTATTTCTCTTCAACAGTAGGGCCAAATCGGTATGGACCGGGTTCAATGATTCAGTATCATTCTTTCATGTTCTTTGTTTTGCATGTATAATTCCATTATACTTTTCCACGAATCATACAGGTCCTTGTCCAACATTGGTGGACGATTGTCAGCACCGGAGAGTATATTGTATTGATGACATCAAATAACGTCGATTTTATAGCATCATTTATCCCATGTATCTAACCCATTTTGTATAATTATTGCAAAGAATTGTTACTTAATCGTTTATATTTAAGAATTGCAGTAATTACTGAGTACTTAGTGAATATTAGCAAAAGACGCGCATTTTGGAGCTTAAACGAAGATATTTTGAAGATTACTATTCTGACTACCAATACGCCGTATCCATCAAGGAAGATACGGCATATCCGTGCCTGCACTCACCAAAGACCACAAAGGAAACAAGCTTAATACGCCGTATCCAGAGAAGACCAATAAGCCGTATTAAATATATGGCATGTGAATATTCTGGAAGATATCAAACGTGGTCCCTACTCCAAGAAACTCCAATACGCTGTATCCAATCCCTTGGATACGCTGTATCGAACCGACTTTCAGACAATATAAACAGAAAACTCAAAAACAAGTTTTAAGTGTGCTAAATCATATTCTTGATACCTAAACAATAAAAGTTGATTTTCAGAGGAGAAAAAGAGCAGGTCTTGCAACACATTCTAATCCATAGAAGACAACGTATAATTTCTTATATTTTTGTACCGTTCCAGTTTTGGTATCATGTTATTGATTAGTTTACCTTGGCTAAAGGAATTACTCTTGTTATTAGTATGATGGTTGAAGGCTAATACCTTGGGTATTAGCATTATTAAGGAATATATGAATGTTTGGTTTTGTTTATATCTCGATTGTTAATTTATCTTTGGTTGCAAGTTTCTGTTTATCCATTTCATACTTGTTACCCGTGCTTTTGTCTTGAGACCTATCATCAATTGGATCTTGTGATACGGAACCATGTAATCAGATCGTCAGCGACAGCCTCTCTATATAGTAGTTAATACTTCTAGAATCCATAGGATCACAAATATTGTCCGTCAAATAGTGCTAGGATATGCTTATAGCTTAACTAGTTAACAGGAAATTGCCTTTGGTTTATTGAAAACATGTTGATGTAGGTGAATCAAGATAATTCATCAAATAACGTTTGAATCTATTGGCTCGTTGACAGTGGGACTATAGTGTATAAATTTCCATTAAGCCGTAAGTGGGTAAGTCTTATGAGCAAGGTTTACAAGATCACCATTGCTTTAATCCTAAGATTGATTATAATCAGCAAATAAGGTGCTTTATGCTTATGCTTTTATTTGAGACAAATTAATGTGTTTGTCTTAGAGACGACAGTCCGCCTAAGTAAAGATGATATGCTCTTCGAGATAGTATCATTGGCCCTGAATAAACAAACCAACTTCTAATCGAATTAATGATGGCTAATACAATTTTCTATCATAAGGCTCGACTGCTCTTTTATCTTTTGTTAATTTGCTTGCGTGGTTAAAGTGTCTTGAATTGATTGTAGTCACCAACCAAACCCGTGCCAGTCTCTCAGGCTGAAACTCCCCTTTTACCTGTTAGAATTAGGATTAGAACTAACATGGGATTAGCATAGGTTTGACTTATATTAGAGTTAACATAAATTAGATAAACCAAAATATAAATAAATTGAGATATTTAACCTCGCTTCAAGTGTTTGACACCCTACTTACCACGAATCTACCACCGACCGGGTACACTGCCCGTTAAAGTGTTGTTTTTGGTTAAGTCGGCAAAATATAAATTTAAAACTTGAATTATCATAAATAAACAACACACAACGACACATCAAGTTTTGGCGCCGCTGCCGGGGAGTGAAAATTAATCTTGATTTTTATTTTATGTTTTGGTTTTTAATATTAGATTAGATCTAACCCTTAGGAGCAGTGTTAATTAGATTAGTATATATTCTTGTATATTCTGTATATTTTGTATATTTGTTAGTTTAATTGTTTGCTTGTATATTTGATAAAATCGTTTAAGCTCAAGATTGATTAGATCTTATATCTAGGATAGTAAACATCAAAGATTAACAATTTACGCAGCGGAATAACAATAAGAACAATGATGTTTAACAAGGTTTTTCATTCAAATGATTTCCCTATTACCCCAACTATAATTTAGGGCTACACCAACTAATTATAGTGTACTATTCGACTCTCATCAGTCGACTATGCTATCTAACTATCTAGACTCTCATTGGGAGAGCTCTATTTTTCTATAGATTGATTTTTCTAAATGCATGGACCTCCTTTTATAACATAAGGAGTCCTAGGCTTACATGGAAACTAATAAAGATAATTAATAAGTAAATCATTCTAATACTTATCTTTATGTTTGACCATATCTTCAGAATCTTCCAATTCTTATCTTTTGAAGACTTCATTAATTATGACTTTGGTCCTTCTTGTTTCCATCTTGTTTCATTCTTATATTTATTTTGTCTCATCAAATTAATAATCCCAACAATCTTCCCCTATTTGATGATGACAAAACAAACAAAGTCACATACGAACTTCCCCGTAAATAAAAAAGTTGAGATGTAATCATCTCTCTAAATGAAACAAAACCTTCAATGCTAAGATGTCCTTGAACATGTCACCACACGTAAATAAGTTGCAAATCAATAAACCTGTAATCTTCTTCCCCTTTTTGTAATCATCCAATAGGGGTCTTCTGTAGATAAGCAACTTGTAAACACTTCCCCTCAAGTGGTGCATGTAGATGGTTAAACATTTAATCAATAAGCTTCCCCTGAAACCCATATGTTTACCATATCTTGAATCTCGAACTTTGTAAGCTCTATGTAGTGATCACCGATGAAGAAAACTAAGTATAACGTATTTGATGAAGAAGTTGAATCTCCCAACCTTGTGTCTTATGTCTTGCACTATCCACATGACGTCGAACTTATAAATAAATCTATGAAATATAAGTAGACCGCAACCTCTTGACAAAAATCCTCATCTTCTATGAGACACATACTAAGTGATAGCAAATGTGAGCATTGAGCACCTATAAGAAAAATCACACACTTTTGCTAGATTTTGACAAGTCTTCGTCAACACCAATTAAGCATGAACAAGTTATCTTTAAAGTCAATGTCCTGCTATAAACACGACTTTAAGATATGATAAGAACACGCATTTGCGAAACCCAACTACAACATTAAATAAGCAATATTCAATTGTCTTCGTAATCACATCTTCAATAAATCCAAAACGAGCTATAAAATCAATAAGAATAAACTATTTGAAAAATAGTTCTGTCCAAGATCCAAATCCATCCAAAAACCAAGTACTGTCCGATATCGAGTACAACTACCAGTATAAACCACTTCTCGGATGTAACCAACAGTATTAATATAATACTCTTTGCTCAAACAGTATAAACACAAACAGTATAAACATGTGCTCAAACAGTACGTCTACACAAAGGCAGTAGTAATTGTTATACCTTTTAGTACTATGACAACACATATATATACTTTAATACCTTGAAGCCCAATAAGCATCATTTGAAGAATAACAATATACACATCCCACAGCTGTTACTATCATTATATCCATATCTTCGTAATATATACATGTATATCTTCCAAGTATATACACGCATATTTTCCATATTTACATCACATGAATTCATTACCTTCGGACTTCAAGAACCAAATCCCAATCGTAGCAATAAAACTCACGAAGCAGGCAGTAGAAACTAGTAACAGCTTTAACATCCTTTAATCCCAATGACATCACTGATCTTGCTAGGCAATATTTATAACAGCACTTATTTAACAGAATTAACCTCAGACATTAAAGAGCCCATCAAGCAAAGTACCATATCCAATCTTGAAACAATCTGCTCATGAATACATATTATCACGTCCTTTCCAAACGAGATAACATAAAACATTCATCATTCACGTCAACAGCAGCTTTAATCATGTTTCAGCGTTGCCTAAACCTTAAACCCTTGTATGCTTTAACATTGAAACCCTAAAAACCAATTAGGGTTTATCATTAGCATGATACATCAATGGCTTAAAGTCGAATACTTGAATATCATTAAGTATTCAGTGGTTGCTGGCTTTCAAATGATCTTCAATGGAAGGTGAATGAGATTACATGTGAATAATTTATGATCAATCTCACCTCGTCTGATCTTGAATTTATTCAAACACAACAGAATGATTATAACCAACGTAACAACTCTAAACAGGTTGGATCATGTTACCACAAGCATAGACATTAGATTAATCATGTAACCATGTCAACGAACCTGATTATCCAGCATGACCAGCGTATCCACAACGATTTGTAACACCAATGTAACCCAAAAGATCAGAATTAATGAAAACCAAATATCCAAAACCCTAGAAAACTTTAACCATAATTCAATTTCTTGAAAATTAGGGTTTATGGGGCTTTTCAAAAACCTTGTAGATCCTAGATCAAGAGCCACGAGGCTCTGATACCAATTGATAAGATCGTTTAAGCTCAAGATTGATTAGATCTTATATATCTAGGATGAACAATAACAATGATTGATAACACGCAACGGAATAATAAAGAACACAATCAAAGTTATCACAAGGTTTTCTTTATTGAACGTTCCCTATTACCCCAACTATAATTTGGGGCTACACCAACTAACTATGGTGTACTATTCGACTCTCATCAGTCGACTATGCTATCTAACTATCTAGACTCTCATTGGGAGAGCTCTAGTTTTCTATGGATTTGTTCTCTAAACCAGACGCCTACCCTCTTTATATAATAGAGGGAGGTTACAAGAAAACCCTAGCTTACATAGGAAGCTAACTTAATATTTTACATTAAGTCCTTGTTGTTTCATCTTTCTTCATTTGTGCATATGTAGTTTTGTAATCATCAAATCTAAAATCCCAACACAAAAGCACTATCTATAGTTTCGTCTTCAGAAAAGACGAATTGTTCATATTGTTGTACCAAAAGGTCGATCTTGTTATCTTTGACTTGGTTATTACCTTGATGGGTGATTAACAAAGTTTTCCAAATCTCTTTTGCCGTATTACACATAAAAATTCTTTCATATTCTTTTTTTGGTAAAGCATTGTAAATAACCGTTTTGGCTTCGTTATTTTTCGCAAGCTTCTTTTTAAGATCATCACTTTGTTTTTCAAAAGGGATAACCTCGTCTAATTTGGTTTCCGGATTTTGTTGAATAGGTTGAAAATCACCATTAGTAATAACATGCCAAAGATCAAGATCTTTTGATTTAACATATGTCTCGAATCTATTTTTCCAATAAATAAAATTGTCACTTTCAAAAAGTATTGGTCTTTGCATGGATTGCCCTTCTAGATATTTGTCAGAATCCATAGATCGATCCAAGCTTTAAAATACAGTATATTTTAACAATCTTGATTAACCTGGCTCTGATACCAATTGTGAAAACTAGAAGGGAGGGTTGAATAGTTTACATGTTCGTTTTATGTTTTAAAAGTTTTCTTTCAAAATACTTAGATTCGAGTTGTATGTTCAACCAATCAACAATATGAATCAACAAAGTAAATATCTAAACTAATACTAAATATTAATCACAGCAATATAAAAGGATGAGAGAAGGAACAATCAAACCAAGACACCAAGATTTATAGTGGTTCGGCTACGTAGCTCTTCTTCGCCTTACTCTACTCCCCGAGTATCCTACTCGAGATTTCACTATGTCAACAAGCTCCCTTTAGGCGGAGAAAACCGTTTACACGTCGCTTACGTTATTTTCTGACACTAAGCTAAATGTCGAGTCCTAATCTTAGCTAGAACCAATCTACCACTTCACAATCACTATACACTCACAAGATCTAAACTATCGGATATACACACAATTCGAATCACATAATTACACAAGATAATTACAATAGAGATTTGATACTTAGAAGAAGAGAGGAGAGATCACTAAATAACAATTCGTTTCTTGGCGAATACGAATGTTCTTATCTTGCACTTGATTGAGAAAGGAGAGATGAGAAGAAGATATTAGATCACTTGAAACAAGATCTAAGAATGTTAGTGATCAAGAGATTTAGAGAGAGAAAGAAGATTTTTAGAGAGAGAAAGTTATCTGGAAATTTCATGCAAAGAGGTCTATTTTTTGCTGGGAATAGAGCAATATTTATAGGCCAGAAAACCCAACGGTAACCGAGGGCGGTCCCGGCGGTCCCAGATATATCTGGGGGCCGCCAGGCCTATAAGGGGGTTGCCCAGTAGACTACGCTTTTTTTTGTCTTTTTGTGGGGAAGGTTGTATCTGTTATGGAACCTTCTATTTTGGAGGGAAAAATTGGATTTCAAATTTAAGTTTTTAATAAAAAATTTCTTTTAATTAGAAAATATTTTGTATAATTGTTTTTGTGAAATAATTTTGTAAAAATGTGATGGTTAAGAGAAAAACATTTTCTTGATCACTAATCATGCTTAATGATTTGTTTGTTTATACCTTAAGTGATTACTAATCTTAGAGATGGAATTTTACGATTAATAATTTGTAAACGTTTATTTTTATCGTAAACGTTTTTACATTTTGTTATTATCAAAACATTGAGAGGTCGAAAAATATAAATAACGTTTTTAGACATTATTTGTATTAACAAAGTGGAAACCAACAAGAAGACTTTTCACTATAGTTGGTAACTCGTGCCCTTTAACAAGGATCACTCCCATGAAAATAGTACATCATAAGAAAACCACTTATAATTCAGTTGAAACACCAAAACCAGAGATTAATGAATATAGTAGGAGACCCAAACAAATAAAATTAGTAGGTCTGAGTAAGAAAGCTAAGATTGCTAACAACTCGGAACCCAATCATTTGTAGGGATCCAATGCTACAGATGTTCCATCTTCTTCTTCTCTTGTCAATGACAGGTTGTCCAGATTGTTCTCTTGTATCTGGACTCCAGATGTTCAAAACATATGACAGAGAATCGCTCTCAGCTCATGAACTTTGTTAGTAAATTTCTGGGTACAGTTAGATTCGGGAACAACCAAATTGTAAAGATTATGAGATATGGTGATTATCAGCTGGGAAATGTTATTATCTCAAAGGTATATTACGTCGAGAGGCTTGGTCACAACTTGTTTTCTGTTGGAGAATTTTGTGATGCGGATCTTGAAGTCGCTTTTCGGAAAAACACTTGCTTTATTCGAAATTTAGACGGTGTAGATCTACTTTCTGGATCCAGAGATACAAATTTGTACACAATTTCTCTTGATGACATGCTAAATACTTCTCTGATCTGTCTCCTATCAAAAGCTTCAAAGACTAAGAGCTGGTTATGGCATCGTCGGTTATCGCATCTTAACTTCGGTACTCTTAACAAGCTAGCCAAAGACGGCCTTGCTCGAGGCATTCCAAAGCTTAAATTTCAGAAAGATCATCTGTATTCAACATGTGCATTAGGAAAAAGCAAGAAATCCTCTCATCAACCCAAAGCTGAGGACACTTGTCGGTAACCCAAGAATCACTTCACTTCATTATGATGAACAAGAAAAGTAGGAAGAAACTAGGAAGAATGTAGAGAAAGAAACAAGAGAGAGAAAGTGAGAGAATGGGAAGTTTACTTGTAAATGTGTAAGTTACAAATGACCAACCCCCCTCACTTTCCTTGAGGAGGTGTATATGTATCAAAACTAAAAGGCTTTCATGCCTTTAGTAATTCTACAGGCCAGGCTCGAGATTACTTGGGCTTTTGCCCGATACACATGACCGGTTAGCTTACATTTAAGAGCCCGTTTACCCGTCTAGCCTATTACAACGTATATTAATTAATGACCGAGACCTAATATAATTAATGAACAAACTTCCATTGTTCGACTCAATATTTTGAGGCTAACAATCTCCCCCGAAGTGAGTTTATTATGACACTCCTTCGTGAGATCAATGAGATTGCTTTTGTCGTTAAGCTCTTGTCTTTGTCTTTGTATTGGTCTTTATCTTGTTATAGGCTTGTTCCTTCATGCTTTGTGATCTTTGATCTTTAGCCTTTGTCATTGTCTTTTGACTTCGTCTTTGCATCCGAGATCTTTAAATCTTTATCCTTCCGTTTTAATCGTCTTTGCCACTTGTGATCTTATGTCTTGACCAACTTGCTCATACTTTGCATCATCTTGAAAGCTTGCTAAAAATCTCCCTTGATAGACTTGAAATCTTTGAAGGAAGATCTTATATATCAGAGTTTGTGCGGAAGTCTTTGTCTTTAATTCTTGACTTTCATGATTCTTAAATCTTGATGCTTATAGTATGTCTTTGTAGTTTGAGCATGCACATGTGGTAATGAATCCAACTTCAGCTGAAATAAGGCATCACCATCTCCATCTTTATGTATCCTGAAATAAAATAGTTAGCAATAAAGCGTGTGGACGAATAGGTCTTTTTCATTCGTCCAGATTTGGTTAGATTAACCTTCGGTTCCGTAGGACCATTTTACAGTATAAATATTGTACCTGTGATCAGGTAGATTCAAAGAATCTCCTTGACAGGGTTTCCAGCTCAAAGCGTAGGATCTTCTAACACAGATGTATTAGATTTACCATGCTTGCTAGTTCTCATTACTGAAACGTCTCAAAGCAGACAACACGGTAAGAGTGAATCAGATGTTTACTATCTTTCTAATTAAGTTGTCAATTCATTTACTGGAACAAGTTTGATTCGCATTAAATCGCACCATCGTTTCTTTCCAGTAGACACAAGTTTGATTCATATAGAATCTCGCAAGTCACCTACCAAGAGCTTGTTTGATGTTGGCTCAAGCAGGATTTTCATCTTCATTGTGAGTACATAAGTATCACTCGGATGTTCTGGCACAATCACAAGGATAATGTGTAGGACTCTTGTTAATAGCTTGTAAACTAATTGGTATTCAACAAGTGTTAGTAATGGAATGTGTCCTAATGAGATTTATTTATGGATCTCTTGGCTTTAGACTCGATTAGTGCGTTTTGGTTTTAGTAATCGGAGGCTGGAGCAGACTGCCACCTATTAAATATCAACTATCTCGGAGTGAGAAAGTCAATAGAAGTCATGTGTATCTTTATGAAAAATGAGACAAGTTTTTGTTGAGAGAAACCCGAATGGCTAGGGAGGGTTGTGCATTACATCACTGGGTCTATGATGTCGTCTTCAATATCAGCAATCAACATTGTGATTATGACAGCATATGTATTGACCCAGTTTCTGCTAAAGTTGTGTGGAGGGCTACTTTCTTTAGACCCTTTATCCATACATTTCTTTTTAATACTTCAACCCCTTCAATGCTTACCAAGACGTCATTACTAACACCTTGTTGTGA
>BQNB010017443.1:3073-64666 GCA_026074375.1 Tanacetum coccineum | reverse complement strand
AAGGCGGTCAACAATTACCCAAATTGTATCCTGTCCAGTCGATGTCTTTGGCAGTTTAGTAACGAAATCCATTGTAATGTTTTCCCACTTCCACACCGGGATCACAGGTTGAACCAACAAACCAGATGGTTTTTGGTATTCGGCCTTGACCTTGGCACATGTCAGGCACTTACTGATGTAGATGGCAATCTCAGCTTTCATATTGGGCCACCAGTACAGTTTTTTCAAATCTTGATACATCTTTTCCGATATAGGGTGGATCGAATACTTTAACTTATGCGACTCGTGCATAATCAAAGCTCTCAAGTCACCAAAACAGGGTATCCAACTCCTATTCCTCAAACACAACGTTTTGCCAGCACCGGGCTCGAGCTTCTTAATCATACTACACAAATCTTCTGTTATATAATTCTCCTCTCTTCTTGCCTAGGTTTGAGAATTTAAAATTCTCTTAGGAAGATTTAGACCAATAGTTATAACCAAGGCTCAAACTCGTAGTGGCTTAATCCTTTCCTTTTGACTTAACACATCAGCCACCACGTTCGCCTTCCCCAGGTGATAACGAATCTCGCAGTCGTAGTCACTTAACAGTTCAAACCATCGATCATGTACAACTCTTTTTGATCAAGAATATGATGTAAACTCTTATGATCAGTGAACACAACGCATTTCATGTCGTGCAGATAATGTATCCACATTTTAAAAGCGAACACTGCAGACCCAAGTTCTAAGTCATGTGTAGTGTAATTCTTCTCATGAATCTTGAGTTGGCGTGACGCGTAGGCTATGACTTTTTCCCTTTGCATCAAAACTGCGCCCAACCCTTTGTGAGAAGCATCACAGTAAATCATGAAGTTTTCACTACCTTTGGGTAAAGCCAAAATCAGTGCACTAAACAATTTTTGCTTTAACTATTGAAATGCAGCTTCCTCCTTTTTACCTCAATCGAACTTCACGCTCTTTTGTGTCAACTTTGTCATAGGCTTGGCAATTTTTGAAAAACATTCAACAAATCGTCGGTAATAGCCAACAAGACCTAGAAATTGACGAATCTCGATTGGAGTCTTGGGCGATGCCCAATCCTTGATTGATTCAATCTTAGCTGGGTCCACGTAAATGCCTTCACTATCAATCACGTGACCGAGAAACTGTACCTTTGAAAGCCAAAATTCGCACTTTGAAAACTTGGCATACAATTCCTCCTTCTTAAGTAATCTCAAAATTAACTTAAGGTGCTCTTCATGCTCCTTCTTATTCTTTAGGTAAATCAAAATGTCATCGATGAAGACTATCACGAACTTATCCAGATATGGCTTGCACACCCGATTCATCAGATCCATGAATACCGCCGGTGCGTTGGTCAGTCCAAACGGCATCACTTGAAACTCATAGTGACCGTAGCGTGTTCTAAACGCAGTCTTGGGAATGTCTTCCTTCGGAACTCTGAGTTGGTGATAACCAGACCTCAGTTCGATCTTAAAGTAGACTCTTGACCCTTGCAACTGATCAAACAAGTCGACGATTCTCGAAAGTGGGTATCGGTTCTTCACAGTCAAGTTCCACAGCTCCGTTTCCATTTTCTGAATTTCATTTCTTAGGCAGTACACCTCAGTCATTAGCTTCATAAGCTCTTTCCATGACATGGCAAATGCGGCATCAGCTCCAATGGTTCTCTTGTATGCGTTCCACCAAGTTAATGCACTATTAAACAAGGTGCACGTAGTATACTTAACTTGGTACCTCTCTGGACAATTGCTGATGTGGAATACTGTCTCCATTTTCTCAAACCATCTTGTCATGGTAAGTACACTCACGGGCGGCAGGGAGGAGCAGGGTCGGTCAAATCATCTCCATTTCCCCCGCCATTTCCGTTGTCACCATCATCCCCATTTTGGCTTTCACTTTCAACAACCAATCCAGCAGCATGATTTGCCTCATAAGCAGCCAACGCCTACGCCACTCGTTGGTTAATGAGTTCCTCAATTGTCTCCGGGGTCATACCAAAGCGAGTGATAGTCATGATTTAAACACAAGACATAACACACGGTGAGGTTCGATACGAGATATAGCTATTATTAACGGTAAATAGGGTTTATAAAGTAAAAATATTATAATTTTTTTTTGCCATAAATAACAATGAAAGACGAACACACGAGCGAATCATAATAAGCTTTTCATATCATATCAAAGCATCATAGTCGGTTACAATCAACCCATAATGGGGAACTGGATTTACAATGATACTACCACTAATAACTAGCTCTATTACTAGTCTAATGTCCACATACAACATCATGATAGTACTACTCTAGGGACGAAAACCCAAACGTCTCGCAGCAAATGCCTCCAATCTCCTAAACCTCATCCTATCATAGTAACGAAACCTACGAATCTGTCGGAGGTCATCCTCCATATAGCCCATGCGTCGTCGAAACCTATTGACTCTCGCACTCTCTATTCTCAATGTGCCTCAGAGTCTCGCGTTGCTCCTCCTCAAGGATGCAACATGATAAAGCAAACCAGCTCTCTCTCTACTAGCAATCAATCTATTTGCTTCTAACTGCCTCTGTCCTACCTCGATATCCGCAATCCTACCAACGAGAATCTCATGCATGTGGTCATATAACTCCTGCATGGCCACATCCAATCCTAACTACATAACCTCTCTAGACACATCGGCATTGACCAGATCAAGGTAATCCTCTCTAGTAGGTTCAGCAACGTCATCGGCGACTGTCGGCTCGATGACTCTATCCATCATGATCTCAACTATGCGTCTCGCACTAGACTCAGCCTCATACTCCCTATCAACCCCAACATCAGCCTCAATACCAATACCAACATCAATCCCAGCCTCAACATCCATACCTGTTGCAGCCTCTACGGCTGCAATATCCGCGTCGATATCTGCTAACACATCTGCATCGATACCCTCCTCAACACTATCCTTAGGTGAAATAGAATCTCTAAACCTCTTACGAGGTGGCAGAAGATCAAAACGAGTAGGAACTAATGCTCCTGGAGCAGGAATAGGTAAAGGCACGGTAGCAGCAGGGGACCTACATCTCTTGCGAGATGGTCCGACAGATGACTCAGAAGAAGAATCCCCAGCTGACGACTCAGATGCCGTCGGTGGATACATAGTAGATAATGAGGCAGACCTCCAACAGTGATAGGCCTCGCTATACCGTGAAGTCCTAGCAAGTGGTGGATAAACGAATCTCGATGGTGTAGATGAATCAACAATGGTGGTAACTGGTGGATTATGTCCAGATGAAGAATGATCTGAAGTAGAATGCCCAGATGATGAATGATATGAAGTAGAATGCCCAGATGAAGAATGATCCAAAGATGAATGGTCTGATGAAGAACCTGAAGTAAAATGATCCAAATGATGTGATGTGTACCTCGATGCCAAGCGGTGAGAAGGTAAGGATCTAACCGACTTCCTCGTGGTCAAAGCCCTACATGGCCCACCAGGATGAGTACGGTAAAGTCGACCGACAGGAATGTCCTGCTGAGGCCGGATAAGAATAGCTCGTCGTTGACAAACTCCGAGTGGTGCATCAATAGGTGAGATGATATCAGTAGATGGTGCTGGTAGAATGGGAGCAGTAGGAATCTCTGAAGTAGAAGTAGTAGGTGATGATAATCCAGATGGTGAAGATGGTTGTGATGCAACTCTACTCCTCCATCTAGCAAGCATAGCATCATGAGGTGCAAAAGATACATGCCTCTCAGGCAACTCAGTGTCCGACTCGAAATCGTCTGAACATAAAAAGGGAGAAACCATAGGTTCCACTGGTACAAGAGGTAGTGAACTCTCCGATGGACTAGACTCTGATGATGAATGGGTATCTAGCTCGAGTACCTCGGCAGGTGAAGCAACAGCAGCCGCTGCCACCTCTGGTGCAACAGGAACCTCAATAGGAATCTCTAGAACAACAGGGATCACAGGAGGAATAGAACCAAAAAAGAATGACTCGTGGGATAGAGGATCCTACACTCTCATCCAATGAATCCGAAGAAATAGAAATGACCGGCGTTGCCATAACCTGCACCAGCAAAAGTTTATATAAATCCCCTTTATATGAAACCATGCAAAATGCGTGTAATGCAAAAGAAAATAAAGATGATGTAAAATATAATCATGGTAAAATTAATCGTAATATAATTATGGAAATGTATTATAATTAATACTCGCATACTTATCGATAGTAATTATATACGTAAGCAGGTAAAACATGTAGGATCACATACTGGTTATAGACCGGCCCTAAATATATTACTTGGTTCTCTATAACCTTGGCTCTGGATACCAATCTGTCACACCCCCTAACGGGGCTTGGACGAAATATGTGTTCGGGGACATGACATCATAATATACATTACACAAAGTAAAAAGAACGACCTCTAAGGGTACGTTTAGAAATCCAACATCGTTGCATTAAATAAAAATAGTTAAAGTTTTACATAGGTTCATAGATAATATGCGGAAGCGAATATAAGTTTTAGAAATTGACAACGATGTTAAAACAGATAATAATAGTTCTTGAAAATCGGGCCACAGCTAAGCACCTGAGAAAAACATGCTAAAACGTCAACATAAAGTTGGTGAATTCATAGGTTTGAATATGTAATAAGAATGGACCACAAATTTTGCAAAACGTGTGTGACTATTATAACAGATACAATATCACATAAAAAGGTATTTACGTTGCCCTAAGCTCATGTCACCGAGGCTAAATGTAATGGAAGCATGTATAATGCCAAATAAACTTGCCCTGACGGGTGACATAACGGCGCAACACCGTATCACTCGACATGGTATACGTTCGTTGATCCAGTAAGAGCTACTTACCCGGACGGGGATGATTAGTCCCAATAGATCTATTTACAACACTCACGCTTACTTACCAATCCAATTGATCATAAGTAACTAACGGTTCATGATAACTCGGGCATACAAGTTTCAGCACTACTTAGGCAACACGTAAACATGATTGGGAAATTGTAAAGCATTTGTGTTAGATGTTTAAAAGCAAACAATGTTTCTCACCCCAAATAGTAAAGCAAAGTAGTAAAAACATAGGGATATGAACTCATCTTAAGCAAGTAGTGAGCAAGATATTCAACGAAGTAAATAACGATAACGAACGACTCTAACCGCTACCTAATTTAAAAGACGCGCCTTAGAAATGAGAAATAAATACGAAATATCGGAATAGACGCTTATAAGAGAAATAGACATCCATAAGTGTTTGGGCTTTAGTTTATATAGTAAAAACGTGTCATTATGAAAGTAAATGGTTTATAGTTACGTTATGCCATGTTTTACGAAAAGTTTCTATTTTCGAAAAGTTACAATTTTAGGAAAGTTCTAAGTTTCGGGACGTTAATACCGTCCCCTATTATTCAATAAGTCCATGATCCTAAAACGCACTACCTAAACCTAAACGCCTAACTTCCAAGTCCATCTCGCTAATAAATATCAAAAGTTACTATTTTTAGAAGTTTTCCGTTTTAGGAATCCCGATAATACATTTGTGATGTTTCTAAAGTTTCTGCTTAATATACTAGTGTTTATATACGTTTCGCCAATGTTTTAAAAGCTCAAATCCACTTGAAAGTGTCCGAAAACCCATTTTATATTTTCAGTCAGCAACCTTATAAATTATTTTTCCGAAAAGTGTTCTAAAATTTATATCGCCATAACTTGGCCGTTTTAAATCCGCTTTTAGTGTTCAATATATGAAAATCTATCTATTCGAAACAAGCTTTCCAAAAACTACCTTCTTGACTAATGAAAACATCTTTAAGTCACCCGAAACCTCAAAACAAATTCGGATCAGCAACCTTACATTTCGCAAACGCTACCATAAATTCATCCAAACTTCACAATAGTGCTTATACTAACCTAACCCCGTTCACTACTAGACCAATCAACAAAATCCACCCTTAGTCTATCTAATCCCATCATCCTCTTTGTTTCAACACACAAGTTCACTCATCCTTTCCACAATCAAAGTATTGTATCAAGAACACATGAAAACTTCATTAGTTTATAAACCCACTAGTTTCTTTTGAAAAATAACACAAACACTAGATATATATATATATATATAAGAATTGATTAAGAAGATAAGAATATAAAAGATGGAAGAGATAGGTTCAAGATTTGCTTACAAAATAAAGTACAAGCTAGATGTAACAAGAACTCGAAAAGGAAGTGAAGAATCTTGAAACTCAAATAAGAATAACCAAAACCCCAACTATAGATCTTGAACAAACCCTTGAAATCAAAGAACCAACACTTGCAACAAACTTAGATATGAACAAAGATCAATCTATAACACTTGGATCTTGAAGAAAATCAAAGAAAATGAACCCTAAGAGGGTGTGTGTTTGTGCCGTGAGCAAGGAGAAGAGAAAAGGGAGAGAAAAACTTTTTGGCGGCTTGCAAATGAATAATGAAACCCTAAGTTGTTATCACTTGGTATTTATAGGAAAGTGGGATGAGGTTAAGGGTCCAAGACCTAACAAAAAAAGGGAACCAAATGGCTAAGTGACAAACACACACATTTGGTGTGTGTGGTATGGGTTCAGACACAAAGGGGACCAAGGGGGGGGGGAACCAATTGATCACCTCTTGAAATTAAATCAAATTATCATGGTTTAGGATAGTGGAGAAGTGGTCCTAACTTGGAGCTAGAAGACAAGCTCCATGCACCATGCATGGGAGCATGCTTCCAAAATGCCACCACCTTGCATGTGATGCCAAAATTCAAATTAAAGTGGAAAGATTCTATGGTAATTAATTAAGAGTGTGTGTATGCGTGGGTTTTGGGTAGAGGGAGGGGTGACCACGAAATTTTTTACTTCTAAACCCGACATATATGATAACTAGATTTTACACGAAAAGATTACAGGTTTCTGGGGTTCCGTTTGCTCAAAAACGCGAAAAACGTAAATTATGTGCGAAAACGTAAAAATCAATACCGGGAGTGAACGTAAACTACGTAACACTTTAAAATGATAAAATAATGCATATAACACTTAGATTAATCAATGTCCGAAGCCGGAACGCGTCCAATGACGATTTTCAGATTTACGCGGGATAATTTCCCGGTTTTAAGCCAAATTCAAATGAAATGAATAAAAGTCAAAATAATGATTAGAATAGTTTAAAATATTGACCTAAAAGTTACAGGGTGTCACATTAGTGGTTGAATTCTTATTTTTTTCAAATGAATGAAAATTTAGTCTGTTTGAATTCGTATAATTACCCCAATGAATACTTTTTCCACAACCATTTCTTTTACCTATAAATACCCCTTACCTTCATTATTTCTAAACACAATTTAACATTTATACTCAGAACAATACCATTTTGATTAACAAAATGTCTCAACAAAACACTCCTCGCTATGTCACGCCTCACGCTATTTATAACCGTATATCACTATTTACTACTAAGAACCGAAGTTAACAAATACCTCTAAAGAAAATCATAAGAAAATGAGAAAATCAACAGTTAAATTATTCAAATTATAGTTTTTTAAAATAATAAAAAACAAATTGGTATTTGGTGTGGTCGTTTTTGAGTTAAAAGGGTTTGATAAATGCATGCAAAGTTAGAGTAAAAATGAACCATAGTGGGCTGATTTGAAGATTGTTCTTCACTAAAATATGTGTAACTCACTCAATTTTTCGAGTTATGGCTACCTCTTTTTTTGTAAATTAACTTCAATGAGTCCTCTACAACATTTTAGTTTTGTCAAAAACCTGTAAAGGCACATAGTATTTTTGAAAAAATTATGCAAGATTGGTGTGCAGAAAGTTAACAAAATTGGCAGATTTGACTTTCAGTTTTGCAAGCCCCATAAAATCTTTATAAATTAATCTTTTCTTTTCAAACCACCTCTGAAAGTTCAGTATATTTATGTATTATCTTGATATGATTGGCCATTAGTGATTAGAATTAATAATATGGGCAAAACATGGGATATTGTAAGGAATAAAGACTGAAAATGCATGCTGATCCAAAACTTTTATCCACTTTAAGTCACCATAAAGTTGTCATACTTGCATAAGAGGGACCCACAACACCACTAAATCTTGTATATGAATGTTGGCTTTGAAATCCCAGAGAAAATTTAGAAATATGAATCTTTTTGGACATATTTGACATTGAATCATGTAGAGTACTCATTGGGACTGTTTTGGACTAAAATTTTTATCTAACTTGTTTGGACCACAAATCAATATTGGGAACACTTTCATGGCTAAAATTCGGTTCACAATTAGTTTAATATGTTAATAAAATGTTTCCAGAAGTCCAAGGCATAATTGTGATTAAAAAGTGCTCAGGTTATTAAAATGCAAAAAGTGGGCTGAATTGGAGTAGTTTTGGAAGTTTGGTCAATTTGAGTGGGCTAAGCATTATAAAAATTGTTTCTATTGCTATGAGACACACTAAACACCTGGTAATATTATGTATTAAAAGGGCTAAAACAATAAATGACTTTTATTTAGTCAATCAACCTTTTGAAACAACGTGAAACCGGGTAAATTTGTGATTTTCTGAGAAACATTAACAAGCGAACCTTGGTCATAAAATGTGAACATAAAACTTATACAATGAGCAATTATAACATCCGAGCATATCAATTAGGATCTAATTAGGTATATTTATTTACCTTAGGTCTCGGGTAGAAGGGTGTGCGTTCGTTTGGGTTGCCTACTTGTTGTGATTTGCTGTGAAGTCAACGATTGACCTAACTTTTGAGGTGAGTTTCTCACATCCCCTTTTTCTTACATGTTTTAAATGTTTTGGGGTGGAAAGCATGATGTGTCGTTTTCATACTCTTACTTTAAAGTAATGAATCTTTTGAGTACATTTGAACTTGAACTTGATTTGAACTTATTGAATTTGGAAGCGTGTTGAACTTGAAACCTTGAACTTAAAATGTATGTTGTTGTATGCTTGGAACCCGCCACTACTTTTAACTCAATTTCCCCCTCAACGGGATTGAGACGTTAGTACTTATGGATAGCGCTATTAGGAGATTAGCCCCTCCTCACTCCCCGCACAAGGGTGCATAGTACTAAGTGTTTGTGCCACACTATACAACTAGAACTTGATTGGATGTTGGAACGGTTAGGCTGAATACGTTTAAGTAGTGCCTCGCATAATCACTATAGCATACATATACATTGATTTGTTTTGGACTCTCAACTTATTTGAAATTGATTTTGGTTTGGGCAACTGTTTTTGATAACTTGCCATTGGGTTGGCAAACTTTTATCGGACATCTACTCTTTATTTAAAACTACATTTTGTGTATAAAATCTTGTGAGCTCACCAACTATTTTGATAGTTGACTGTTGTATCATGCTTTTCATGTGACGTTCCCAAGGTGGAAACTTAGAGCCTTGTTTTTCAGTTATTGTCAAGACATCTACATAATTGCAAGAATCATGTCTTTTGAATATCCATGTTCGGATAGAAACAACTTATGATGTTTCATGTACTTTTAAACTTGTACTTTGTGATGTTGTAATTCGGATAACTTTCTTTTGTTTAAGTTCATGTATGGTGTTTTATCTATCATCTTTTGTGATGTTTATTAATATGTTACACCTCGCGGTTCCGCCTTGGTGGGGTGTGACAGATTGGTAATCAGAGCCAAAGGTTATAGAGAACGCCGGTTTTTCAAAAACAAAAATCCGAACTATAACCAAAATGATTTTCTTTTTCTAAAAACACCGAACATGAAACGAGTCGACTAGTCCGAGTGGTTGCATCATTAGACCTAAATTAGACATAACTTGATCAACTATGTCTAATTTAGGGAGTATCATGCAACACTGGGTATAGTCATTATTTTAAACGAGTTTAAAAACCGACCTTCCACTTTAGTCACTGAAAAGCATACTAGGAATTATGTGCACCGTATACTGCATACTTTTAGATGTCCACTATTTGTGCTTAAATACATCATGCTTGTCTCTGATTGATTTATTGATACCCTGAGTTTGCTTTCACATCGGTTACTGTCATTATAGTGTCACACTGTCCCTAGGCACCTTGTTATTAAGAACACCATTATAGTCACAATATGTTTCATACATCGTCTTCGCACGCAAATGATTTTGCGATTGAGTCGCGATGTACACCTAAATACTTTTCGTATCCTTACCCTGCATAAGGCCTTGAGGAGGACTCGTTGATAGATTCCAAGGGTTATCCTAATGCCTCTAATCACTTAGCAAATCCTAATCACACGAATGCGATCCCACTAGCAGTCTCGGGATGCATCGCTAAAGCAAGTTCTAGAATCTAGTATACTACCGGTACACTCTCAAAAGCATTAAAGATGAATGCTTTTATTTCTAAATATCTAGGGGCGAACCTCACATTTTGGGGTGGAATTTTTTAGTGGTGGGGTTTTTGTGCTAGTCATATAACTCCTATTTATGAGATGCTCTTAATACTACAGTTTCACCGATATATGCCATAAATATTTTTTAAATTTGGGTCAAAATTACCGTCCTAAACTATGTTTCAGTATATTACACAATGTTTTAAAGACAAAGCAAATGCAAATGAAAGAAAAGGCTTTTATTACCCTTCTACACATATGTTGAACATTGTCCCCAATGTTCTAAAAATATTTAAAAAACGAGAAAGGGAAAATAAACAAAAGACGAGACAAACTAATACTCCCCTGGTTTGCTCAATAATCAGAGAAGAAACAAGATAAACCGGCTAAATCTTCATCCAAGAATCGTCCAACTAAAAATTCAAAGAACTTTCGGACTCTCATTATCTAATATAACCTGAAAATCAAAAACAAAAACAACTATACCCGCATAAAATCGACGGTAAATAATATACAACCCGATATAATCATAAACCAAAATCCTAATAAAGCAATGAAGATAGAATATTTATACTAATGTAATCGTGGCTTTCTGCAAGAATCTGGAAAATTAAAAGTCTTAGAAATTTAACAAAAAAACTTTTCAAAAATTCAAAAAACGCAGATTTCTCCACTACTATAATTCTGACGCCGTCAGGAATAAATCCTGACGCCGTCAAGAACACCAGAGAGGTTTTGCGTTTTCGTTTTCTGGAATTTTTTTTGTAAAATAACCTATTACTTATTTCCTAGAAAAATTACTACATAAACCACGAAAATAGTTAGTACAAATACAGGACTCAAACAAACAAATAAGCAAAACATAAAATGTGAATTAACTTTAAATTATTTGTTTTACATGTTTGAAATGGTTCTTAAAAACCAGATGTTTTCCCATGCACTTATTTTATGCAAAATACCTTTGATTGAAATTAAGACGAGGTTAACAACAAAACAAAGCATCATCACATATTATCAAACATATAAGAACAAATAATAGAAATTAAAAACACATGACACTCCTAAAATGCATAAAATTAAAAGATTGGGTTGCCTCTCAATAAGTGCTTTTCTTTATTAACGAGTCTTGTAGCTAGACTCAGAATCACTTTCTCTACGTGACCCCTTCTCCCGTTACACTACTACTCCCATCATTGTTGGTTTTGTATTCGGGTCCTAATTCTAGACATTCCTTATAAAAAACCTAATATCTTTTTCATTACATAGTCTACTCCTTTTCTTTTATCCTCGTCAATCCTAAAGTAGTCCGATTGCTTAAGCTTCTTCTCCATATTAGAAAATGATCGAAATTGCTCTATCTTATGTACATTTGGTAAGAAACTTCATCAAGTCCATTTGTGAATTCACTACAAGAAAAATAGGTATTTGGGATGGGTGAAAATCGTGCCAAATACTCAAAAAACTATGCCAAATACTATTTGGTACGGGTTTGGCACGGTTTTGGCTCCGTCTTAAATATGAGGGTGCCAAATACATTTGGGTCAGGTTGAAGTCGTACGAAATAATATTTGGCACGGGTTTTGGGACAATTTTGCTTTTGTGTTTCATGAGTTAAGTATTTGTCACGTTTAGTAATTTATCGTTCTAAATGCGCATTCGACACACTTTCTTCACTCGTGTCAAATGCTTATTAGGTACGATCTCATCCCTCATGCCTAATGTATTTGGCATAGTTTCATGGTTCGTGCCAAACCTACTTGGCATATTTACAACCACCTTGTAGGCGGTTATTTTGGCTCGGATTTACGTTAACCGAAGAGAGCATTTGGCACAATTTTACTAATTCCAAACATGTATTTGGCATTGTTTCTATCCGTTCCGAATTGATTTGGTTAATCATCAGATTAACCAAATGTTTTAAATATGCGTCAATCAAATTCAATTAGAATGTCAAAAAAATATTTAACTCATAATTTAATAATAATTCATAAAATCAAATCAATACACTAACTTGAATCCCATACAATCACTTATACAACTAAACACTGTAAGTCAAACTTGTATAGATACAATAATGTTTTCTATTGTGTTTGCCATTTTAAACCCAGATATATTTATCATGATACAACCATATATGACTAGTTAACTGATTGATAATGATAAAAAGATCTCAGGATATAGCTTACATCTTGTTTAAATAAATCTAGATCCTCTAAATTAACAAGTTGTGTGACTAGACTGATGAGGTGTCATTTTATACACTTTTTGGGGTCATTTAACCCCCTAAATCGTGTGTTTATGTCCAAAAAAGGTACTTAATCATTCTTTTTCAAGTATTTTGCATTTGGAAGGCATTTGGAGAGAATACAAGTGAATTGGGCTCATATGGAGAAGAAACAAACAAGACTACGGACCTACACCAACATTGATCAAGAATTTCTCTACAGTGGCTGGAGACGGCGTCACAAATACAACATGAGGCCGTTACAACGATGATTAAGACGGCGTCACAAGATTCTACGACGGCGTCAAAGCACACGACCCAACCCATTATCTAGAATATTCTCTTTCATGACGGCATCACGATTAAAACGCGACGCCGTCACAGCGTTTTTCCTATATATACAAACCCAAATTTAGGGTTTTAAGTGTGTAACTTTAGAATAAAAATAGGGTACGAACCCTAGTTCGTTTAGTAGCTGTTAGGGATGATTTTAGGGCCTAAAAACCCTATTGTACTTCCTCCAACTCATGTTTTAATCAAGTAAGGTTTATTTAATCATTCAATATGTCTATGTATTGTTTGATTCATCTATGTTCTTGCTTTATTAACATGCTTGGCTAAGCCTCCTATTTTTTTATTTATGATTGTATGAAACCTAGAATGTAGATCTTAGTGATGTTACTTCTTGTGATGGATGTGCATGTTAGGTCTTAGAAAACCAGCTTTTTTCTGTATCGCTGTTGATATGTCTAGGGAAACAAGATTATGTAGAAAGGATACCATCGAGTAACAGTCTTTATACTACCTTGCCCCCTAATATGGTTGATCCACTCTTAATAGATTTCACATGCACTTAGTATACCCTTGGGGGCCTTGTAATAGTCTTCATACTAGCTTGCTTGTGCGTTGCTTCAACGGAATACTAAGTAGATGTTGGGTTGGTGTAATTCGTTCATGACTTAGGAAATAATTATGTGGAAAACTAGAAGGGGGGTTGAATAGTTTACCGCTTTTTAATTTAAGGTTTATGTTTGTTTGTAAAACTTAGATTCGACTTTTTTTGAATTTAATGCTTGCACAATATGAACAATATAAGTGTCACACCCCCAAAATCGGACGGCAGCGGAATAGTAACATTGGGGTGCAACTTCAAGGTACAAGGGACAAGTCACAGAAAACGACCTCAAAAGAGACGTTTAATAAAATGTCACATTCAATTTAATTAAAAATGTCAGAGTTAAATAGGTTCCATTTATAATGTATTAGAAAACATTGTCAAAACGTTTGTCAAATAGTACTCAAGTTATTAATCCTTCACAAATATATATCCGCACAACTCGAATGCTCCCAATGCTCCACTAGCAAAATAGTAACCTGAAAATACATGCTAAAACGTCAACAATAATGTTGGTGAATTCATAGGTTTAAGTAAAAAGCAGTATTGAAATAATTTAAGAAATGTTGTAGTAAGAAAAGTAGCGTTACAACATTTAAAAGTGTTATTTCCGAAATCCATCCGAAATCCAAGTAGTGATTTAATAAATCTAGTAATGTTCAGTAGTGGACCACAAGATCGAAGTAATGGTGGACTAAGTACGTATTCCGAAGTCCAAAACAAGTAAGGTAGACAAGGGAAACACATTCACCAAGTCTAAATATATAACAGGTATTATTGCACTAAGCTCATGACACCGAAACCTTAACAAGTTTGTGCCCCAAATGTATAGGATGCTTGCCAACAACCTAAAAGTACTCCCAATGTTAAATGCACCTGATCAAACTAGTGACCCAAGGAAAGGTGGGGATTGTCAGTCCCGATAGATCTATCCACAACACTCGCGCTTACTACAATAGCAATTAACGGTTCATGATAAGTAGGGACTTCACGGCAATAAGGTAACTTAGCAATAATATTCAGGCAGTAATCTGGATAGCATACACTTTGAAAAACACTTGTGTCCAATAGTAAAACAAGCAATGTAATTCACCCCGTAGATTTTGTAAAACAATTGTAGAAAAAGGGGGCTATGAACTCACAAAGTATTGAAAGGTAATTGTACTGTAGTAAAATATATGAGTTTGTAAAAGAGCATGTATTCCCCTCGCGGGTTTATAAAACATTAAAAAGATTGAAATGCGAGACTATGAACTCACCTCGAGTGAATGGTAATCAACAAGTATTCACAATAGAAAAATGCGTCACGAAGGAATCCGAAGGCAACCTAATCCAATATAGGTCGTATAAGTACTAAACACTTTGATTATTTATAGGTCGTATAGCTCATCATACTATCGTTCGGGCTATCATAATTAAGAGGTCGTGTAGTGAACGTATGAGGAGCTAGGACACTTTAAATCGTAAATCCAACAACTCGTCGATACGCCACCCCGAAGAGGCCTCATTATGAAACTCCCTAGTAATATAGTACTTTGATAACCACATAATATTCTATATAGCTCAATCACCAACTAATGGTTTTGGTAAAATTGTGTTTAATAAGTTAAAACGTTTATAATTACCGTTTTAGTAAAACTAGCATAACTTTTGCGTTTTAAGCCCGATTTTGACGTTTCTTATGCCCATCTTTTCGTATTAGGACGAGTGATCAAAATATTACATTTTCACTAACAAGTAACAAGAAGGAAAGAAAAATAATGATCAAGTTCAAGCAAACATCAAAGCAAATAAAAAATACTCATTCATTTAAGACACAGTGTGGAATAACACACAAGCATTACATAAATAAAAAACAAAAATAGCTTTAGGAAGCGTATTAATACATAAAAACAATCTTAAATAGCCCTAGAAGGATTTGACTCTTGTCTTTGCGATATACAAAAGAATTGACAATTATTTGAAGGCATATTACGAGATTATTTAGCTTGGAGAGTTTGGAGCGGAGGCGGTTGTGATGGTAATCTCCTTTTAACTCTAGTTGGTGGATGAGGTCGAGTGAGGGAGGAATTCAATCCAATTGATATCCTCACTTAAAAGCAAGGAAATTGTTTTTGGGTGAAGAGCAACTAAGGGCAATACCCAACATGGGTTTCACTTGGTTGAATGTTGAGGGTGTGTGGTAATTTTGGAGAGTAAGGTGAGAGGGTGATATGTATTGGTTGTGCACAGATGCATGGCCTAAAAGACTTGATAAAAGTCTTAAAGGTGATTTAATTTCATCAACAAGTCTATCCCTAGCTCGTAGATGGAGTTGTGAGTAATAAGTTAGTATTCACCATTGATAGAGTATGAATCATATAGCAACATGTAGCTTGGTTTGTTGTGAGTGGAGGTTGGATTAACAACATGTGGTAGAATGGGAGTAGTCACTTAATGTAAGGATTTTGGCAATGCTTGATTGGGGAGCTTGTTTCTTAAGATAGGTTTCAAGATGAGGAGTGAGTGTGTTTTGAATTGGTGAAGTTGTATTGAGCACATTTGGGATGTTTGCAAAGGTTTGGTTATAGTCCTCAAAATGGTTTCTTACTTCATTTTGGCCCCCCCCACCCCCTCTTAAACCCTTTAAAAAAAAAAATAATTTTTGGGTTTTGGCTTTGGGGTTAATAAGGAGAGTGTCATTGGTGGTTAATGATTGTGATAAGGATTAAATGAGGTGTATTTTATAGTGGGGGAAAGGAATAAATTAAGGACAAATGAAACATTCAAAGAATTAGAATCCAAGAAATGTTTGTGATTTAGGGAACAGAGCTAAGTCTAGAGGGTGTTAGTAAAAAGAAAAGAAAATTAATGTCTTCCCATGTTAATGTTGCCTAAGCAGTTCCCCTTAATTAGGGTCGGATCTCCCTTAAAATTAAGGGCCCTGCCCTTTATTATAATTAAGGTGGCCGCCCCCCCCTAAAACTGGATTTCCCAGATTTCCCAAAATTTGATTTTTCTCAAAATTTTGTGTTGAGGGTTTCTGTTTTGGAGTTAGTTTGCAGCAATTCCATCCTTTTTATGGCAATTAAGGGGTTTTTTTTTTTTGTTTTTTATTTTTTATATTAGCACATAGCATTTACCATTCAACATTCTATCTAAATATGACAAGATGTAGGACAAAACTCTATTTCGACATAATTTTAGCATATACTCATATATGATTGAGAACCAAAAAAATGAAGAACATATATAAAATATAACAAGATATAATGCACAAAAAAAAATAAAAAAAAAAATTTTTCTGTCAAGAGGGAGGCAAAGTTAATGAATGAACTAAACTTATGTCTAGAGCTACTATTGTGTTGCCTAAATACATATTCAAAATGAAGATATAAGTTGAAATCCTAGTGTGTGCCTAAATGCAACAAATGTGGATTAAAATTATTTTTACTCTAATAAACTTAAAACCCTAAGAAGAAAGTTTAAGTACTTCTCCTTTTTCCAATCAAGAGTGTCAAAAATAAATATAAGATTATATACTTATGACAACACTTAGAGGTCTTTAAGCATATAAAAAATGTTTTAGTATATCTCACAATTGTATAAAAATAATTTTTCATGTACACACTAGTTGTGAGAAGGGATTTTAGGAAAATAGATAGGTGGCGAGAGTTGGGAGAGAAGCCGGGAATTTAAGATACTTTAGATGTATGATTTAGTGAGAGAGATATCGACAAACGGTTCTTTCCGGCAATTTTTATCACAATAGAATTTTGTCGACTGACTTGTTATATGATTGCCCTTAGCGATATTTTGGATAATTTGATGATTTAATGATTTTTTGATTTTGAGGGTTATGGTGAATGATTTGATGTGGTTTTTTGGTGCATAAGAAATCACACCAGTGAGTTTCATGAGGTATTTTCCCTTCCCTTTAGTTCGTTGCTCATCCGGACAAAATTTTGGAATAAAAGGGAAAAATGAAGAAGAATAAAAGACGTAAGCGTGATGACAATGTCAAGACGAATGATGGTTAGCATACAACGAACTTCATCCACGAAGTTATGTAGCTTTTCTCGACTATTATGAATGTTCATAGAACAATCACACGACGAGGTATGAGGTTATCTTAAAGGTAGAAGCGGAAAAAGGTGGACGGAAAATATTAACCATCTATTTAATAATAGAGGCATGATTAAGGTTTTTGTGAAACGAGTTTGATATAAATAAAGAGTGGCATTTTAATTTGCATTTCGCCAATTAAAAATACTTAAATATTTTGGATGAAATAGTTAAGTTGTCAAGATTTATTGAAATATATTTAATAGTAACAAGACTATTAAACAGATAATGATACGTTTATGAACTTTTTGGTAGATTTTGATTAGTATTCTATCCTAAGATCGATGGGCAAGTTTGATCCTCATGGTGATAAAACATCGTGACATTCCTAAGGGGATGAAAAGACTAACGGAAGTGAAAGTACTTAGTCTTAGGATGTGTATATAAGAGAAGCTACGAATCACTTATGTAGAAACTTGTAAGATCTTTGTCACACGACGGTTGATGTTAGCTTTTAGCTTTTGGAAAAGCGTTTTAACATATGTTGTTAAAAGGCTTGAATATGAATTTTCGGATATGACCTTTAACATTTGCGATTGTATGTTAAAGATACTTGAATATTTCGGATGAAATATATAAGTTGTCAAACCTACTTTGAGGAGTATTAGATTTGAATCTAACTTTTCCTTGACGAAAGAATAGATCATTTGGAAGTGAGCGAGAAAAGAGAGAGTGATGTGTTTGGTATAAAATTCGACAGCATGAGGCTGTTTGGATTTTTGGATAGGGCGGTCCCCTTAATTATTTAAGGGGGCCACCCTTTTTACAAAGCCGGTCCCCTTAAAATTAAGGGGGCCGCCACCTGAACAACAAAAAAATTTTGTTTTTCGATTATTGGCTGAATTAATTTAAAGTCTATTATTAGTAATATATATTAGTAGACGAGATATGATATACTTATCATTGTGTTTCAATGATAGGTATGATTATTGACATTTTAATTAACTTTTCGTTAAATAAAAATTTCTTGGATTATTTCGGATGAGATAATCAAGACGTCAATTAGATAGATGACTTAGAGACAAGACTTCTTGCGAAGAGGAAGAATTAATTTCTTCGGATGAAAAAATTAATTGACTTGATTTGAAGTGAGACGAGAGTGGATAACGAAGATAATGAAATGATAGGACGAATGTTGAGAATTTCGACAAGACGATTCCGATAGACGTAGATGATGTTAGACACGTAGCCGAGACGAACGTCGAGGTCGAAGGGAGTTTGTTTCATCCATAGTGTTTCGATGATCTTCGCGAGACTAAGCCTACTTCTATGTTAATTGTTAACCACTAGCTCACTCTTCTTCATCTACGTGAGTTCGCTATACGTGGTCATAAAAGATTTCCATTTCATAAAAGTATGTCGATAGACTATGAGAAAGAATAGTTCATAGTGAACTAGTTTTTTTTTAAATCTAGAAGCCCAACAAATGATATTTCTAGTGACTATAATATATTCTAAGACTAAATTATACTAATATATCATGGCATCACATAAATATCTTCTTATGACCTATATTCTACGAGATTGAAAAGTAAGACGTACCTTAGACTTTAAATGAGTTTCTTCAATGTCTTCAAGATAGAAAGCTTTAAGGATAAGGATTCATAGGAATCCTATCATGAACTCTTCAATCCATTTGTCGGAAGACAAGGAATGTTTGTAGATGTCGAAAATTCAAAGGTTGAGACGACTTAGCCATTTGGTCCCCAATGTTTCATGTATCCGAAATTATTGTTTCCACAAATGTTTTTCATTTGATTCGGACACATACATGGTGAACATCTTCCACATTGAGTGAAGCTTGGTTGATGTGGATGATTCCACATTGCGTGATTAGTGTTAGGGTAATTTTGTCTACCTTGGTCTCTTCTAGGTTGAGGTGTTTTAGACCGAGGATAAGGACTATTAGTTCTTCTCGGAGGAGGAGTTTTAGACCTCATTTTGGGTTTAATAAATCTAACTCCGGGTTTTGAAGAAGGTTTATAAAAACGTTTTACCTCGTCATCACTCGCAATCGGAATTTTAGTATTGTTAATAAGTATGAATTTTTGTTTTGAAAATGAGTTTGATTCTACCAATTTTTCTTTCGACTCGATCTCTTGTGCTTTTACAAATTTTACTTGTTTGGTTTCACTAGAAGATCCTTTGGTAAAATTAAATCCTAGACCGGTTTTATCTCCGGAGGGTTTTTGAGAACTTATTATTTTCTTAAGTGAGTGACTACTATTATCAAATTGATTTAGCCTAGATATTTCTTCCTTAAGTTTTTCATTTTCAAACCTAAGGTCTTGGCATATTTTGCATTCATCACTAACTTCCTTATCCTTTTCTAATCTAGATATTTTATCTTTTAGTTCTAGTACTTCATTTTCTAATTGAATTCTAGCTTGTTTTAGACTTTTATTTTTAGCCATGACTTTTAGTCCTACTTTGCATAGTCGACTATATTCACTATCTAAGTCTTTTTCGTCTAATGATGATTGGTCATTACTAAAGTATTCGGTTTCGGAAAGTACCTCATTCGATGCTTTAGCCATAAGACATTTTTCATCATTTGTCTTCTTCTCTTCATCTTCGTCGCTATCACTCCAACATCCTCCAACAAAAGCTCTTTGATTATAGATTCTCGACGCTTTTGGACATTCACCAATGAGATGATTTGGATCACCGCATTTAAAACATTTCCTTTCGCTTTTGCCATTTTTGTCATCCTTATATTTTTGGAATGGCTTTCTTTCATCGTGTGGTTGTCGTACAAACCTACCTCGTCTTTTGAAAAATTTCTTGAAGTTTCTTACGGCCATGGCGTATTCTTCGTCTTCACTATCGGAACTTGAGCTATTTTCATCACTAGATTCCTTTCTAGCCTTCAACGCAATAGATCTATTTTGTTCTCTTTTGCTTTTGACCGTCTCCAGAATCTTTCTTTATTATTTCTTCATGAACTTTCAAATTTCCAATATTCTTCCAGTGGTAGAGTGTTAGATTCTTTTGATTCTTCAATAGCCATTATCTTCTTGCAGCCATTTAGGATGAAGAGCCCTAAGAAATTTTCTAACACAATTCTTGCTAGAAAAACTTTCATCAAGTGCTTTTAAGCTAGTAATAATAGTGTTAAATTAACCAAAAGCATTATCTATTGATTCCTTTTCCGAAATCGTAACGTGTTTATATTGTTGAACAAGAAGATCTATTTATTATTATATTCACTTGATTATTACCTTGTGAGTTTACTAGTAAAGAAATACCAAATATCTTTTGCGTTTTCAACAAAATAATTCTTTCGTATTCTGTACGTGACAAAACATTATAAATTACCATTTTAGGCCGTCATTATTTATAGAAAAGTTTTCTTTTATAAATCATCGTTTTGTTTATCAATGGTAAACATTTCATCCTTTTTAGTTTTCGGATATTTTGAAAAGGAAGGAAACACCATTGGTATAACATGGCCAAAGATCCTAGATCTTTTGACTTCACATAAGTTTCGAATCTATTTTTCCAATAAATAAAATCCAATCACTTACAAATAGTGGTGGTCTTTGCATAGATTGCCCTTCTAAATATTTTTCCAATTCCATAGATCGATTCAATTTTAAAAATACAATTTATTTTAAAATTCTTGTCTAGCGTGGCTCTGATACCAATTGTGGAAAACTAAAGGGGGTTGAATAGTATCACTTTTAAATTTAAGTTATGTATGGTTTTGTAAAAACTTAGAGTTCACTATATTTTTTGTGAATTCAATGCTTGCACAATATGAACAAATAAAGTATAGTGCAATGATAAATTAAGACAAAGATAAGAGTAAGAACAATCAAACCACAACGCGAGGATTTATAGTGGTTCGGTAACGAAGCACCTCTTCGCCCTACTCCACTCACCCCCGAGCACCAAACTCAGAGTTTTCTACAACTATTCAACAAACTCCCCTTATGGCCGGAGAAACTGTACACAACGTTGCTTACACTGATTTATGACACAAAGCTAAATGTCGAGTTCTAATCTTAGCTAGAACCAATCTATCACAACACAATATCACAACTTCACAACTTCTTCACAACTTCACGACTTCACATTCAACCACACTATTATATCACAAGTATCACACTACTTGAAATCACCACGTATCTAACTATACTTACAAAGATCGCCAAGATCTAACTACTACCCACAAATACAAGATGTACAAATGATTTACAAGTATTTGATATGGATACAACAAGATTGCTATGCACACTAAGGAATAATACTTCTTTACTTGATGATGAAAGTATTCTTCTCTTGCACTTGATGAATTGAGTTTGGATCACTTGGAAACAAAGCTTTATGATTAGATGTTCAAAAGATTTTAATGAGATGTGTGGGCTGTTTTAGAACAGAAAGAATGAGTGCAAAAAGTAAGAAAATAGTAGGGAATAGTCCAGTATTTATAGGACAAACTGGATGAGCGTCTACCTATGGGCGGTCCCCTTAAATAGGTGGGTGGTCCCCTTAAAATTAAGGGGGCCTCCTGTGTATTTAAGAGGGCCGCCCTAGACTAGGGGCACCCCCACTTTGTCTTTTGTGTAGGGGGGATTTTTTGGAACTTTTCTAGCCGTTTTAGGTTCGAAAATTTGAATTTCAAAATGTTTATTTTGAATAAAACATTTCTTTTAATTGTAGAAAATGTTTTGTAATGTTTATAAAAATGTTTACAACATTTTATAAAAGTGTGATGTTGAATAAAAATTTCCTTTGATCATAAAATGCATTAAGCATTTATTTATTCATACCTTTAAGTGATATAATTTTTGAAATAAAAATTTACTACTAATTACTTGTTTACGTTTAATTTTATATTGAACATTTTTATATTTTGTGATTATCAAAACGTAAAGATGTGAAAAAATATTAGTAATGTTTTTAGGCATTATATTTTATCAACAAAAGTTATGCTGATAAGAGGAGGAAGCCTCTAGAGTTTAGTGTAGATGACGATGTCTTGCTTAAAATGTCGCCTTTGAAAGGTGTGGTACGCTTTAGGAAGAAAGGAAAGTTAGCACCTAGGTTTGTTGGACCTTTTGAGATTGTTGAGAAAGTAGGCTCTGTGTCCTATCGGTTAGATTTGCTTGAGGAATTGAATCGTGTTCATGACATGTTCCACGTGTCGAACCTTAAGAAGTGTTTGGCTGATCCAACACTGCAAGTGCCTTTGGATGAGATTCGAGTTGATGCTAAGTTAAATTTTGTGGAAGAGCCTGTGGAAATTTTGGAAAGAGAGTTTAAGAAGTTGAAGCGTAGTAGGATTGCCATCGTCAAGGTTCGGTGAAATTTGAAACGTGGCCTTGAATTCACGTGGGAACGTAAAGATCAGATGAAATTGAAGTACCCGCATTTGTTTAGTGATGCTAGTATTTGAATTTCCGGGATGAAATTCTTTTAAAGGGGTAGAATGTAACCTTTGCCCTTTTGTGTTCTGAATATTTCATTTATAGTCCTTTGACTATTTGACTGTTGTCAGTTTATTCAGATTTTGTACCGTGTTGACGGTGGTGATTTTATGAGATATATGATGATTTGAGGTTTATTGTGATTAATAATCCCTTTTGGAAGGTATTATTGTTTTATGTGTATTTCGGGTGGTTTGACCCGTGAATTTTGAGAAATGCCGAAAAACGAGTCTGACACGTCCGTTAATGTCCAAATGAGTATTGAAGGGTGTAAAGTGAAAAACATGTCGTGTAAGTACTCTAGGTTAATGGAAAAATATTTTTAAAGTGAATAAAAATGCTATTTAACTTTGGGGTAAATTTTACGGTTGAGTTTTACGAGTATTTAAGTGATCCCGACACGAAAAGAAAGACTCGACACCCATAGGATGCCATATCCGGTCAAGAAGTCAAGAGGAGGCAAGATGCCTACTTTCTAGCTAATGTGTCTCTAAGTTGGTACATTAAGATACCTTATCCACCACATTTTTCATAATCACATTTTGCATTTCAAAAAAAATAAAACACACACTTTGGTGTGTGCTCTCTTCATGTCCGCCACCTAACCACAAAAAACCACCATAGTTTTCCAACTTTGATTAAGAACGTGTTATTCCGGGTTGATAAGAGTGTTTGGATATTCATTTAAACAACGTTTGGGTTGTCCAGTTCGTGTCGAAATCTACATTTTTGAAGATTTTCTTGTAAGTTTTCAAAATAAATTTAGTTTGTCCTTTTGGGTTTATTGTGATGCATAGATGTTAGTTGTACAAGTTGATCGTTGTGAAAAAAACGATTTTTGAAAGCAAACTGAATAAAAAAGGAGGGTTTGGTTCATGTATGGTGAAAAGAAAAAAGGGGTTTTGATGTTTTGGTCGTGATGGTTGAATAATATATGATGCTAGAGTGCTTATTTTTTATAGTAGCTTGTATAGCTTATTCAGGCTTATTTTTAAGCTATTTCTTGGCTTATCTGGGCTTATAGGCCACGAATGGATTTCCAAAATCACTAGGAAAGTGATTTTGATTATTTTTGTGTTATGGCGTATGTTGTGGACTATTTTTGAGGCTTATGGTAGTAACCAATTTTGATACGTAGCTTATTAGCTTATTTTAAAGCTTAATATATGTATTTTTGAGCTATTAGACTCACGACCCAATAACTCTATTTAAGTCACGGCTTAATGGGAAGGCTTATTGTAGTCCGGATTATTTCTACATATAAGTATATACTTATATATGTAAATGGACCTTGGTTTTGGACTTAAATAGTATTTTAGACTTGTAAATGTCCTAATGGACCCTTATTGGGTCTTAAGGCCCAATAAGCGATATTTAGTCGTTATGAGAGTTTTTGATGGAATTTTGAAAGTGGAAATGTATTTACAAAGTGGTATTGAACGATATTTTGGGAAAAATGTGTTAGCAAACGATAAAGATTAAGATTTTGGAATTTTATCGAAAAGTGTCGAATTTGTGAAAAATTATTGAAAATAAGGTTTGAAACCTTGGAAAACGTTGTGTAAACGTACGGTTCATATCAAAATTTCATAAAAAGTTTATACTTAGAAATTTTCTTAAAAACATGATTTTTGATTTTAAATAATAAAATAATATTTAATTATTTTATTTATTTAATAACTTCAATAAAAGACGAAAAATATGATTTTTCTCGAAACTTCTCTAATGTGTTTATTATTAGTAAACGTTTCATTTTCAACCGTATAATGATTATTTTGAAGTGACTAAGGTTACCGAATGGACTTGTCGAGATATATTTATAATTATTAATTATAAATATTTATTTATTTTACTTATCTATTTTCTCTAAATAGTATATGTTGGGAATTATGTTTTCCTAACTTAGTACCGTTAGTAATAATAGTTAGTACTGATAGTTATAGTTAGTACTGACAGTACAAAATGTTAAGTACTGATCAGTGAGTTAGTACCGTTAGTAGAAAAAAAGTTAGTACTGTTTAAGAGATATGTATGAGATATTTTAGGAAAAGATATGTATTATTTTTTACGCGTTTTGTAAGCCTGTTATGGTTTATCCTTGGTATATAAAAGGATCCCTCTTGGCATAGTCAGAGATACGAGCTTAATACATCTTATACATATCATATCTCATAGTTAGTAATCTGTAATCACTCAAAGCAAATTAATAGAAATTATTATTTAGTTTTTCATTGTTCTTCTTAATACTTGTGTTAAGATTCCGCATTAGCACATAGTATTCATAGTCAGTGTTTCTATATAGTCAAACTGTATTTATACAACTTGGCTATCATCCTTAATAGGTTGCAGAGGTCTATTCAGTTTGGGACTCACAAGTGGTATCAGAGCCTGTGAGAAACTCTGAGTAAGAAGAACAAACAAATCCAGTTATACATCTCCATCCTACAAATCTAAACATGTCTGGATCACAAGATGAAATTCCACACCACCACCACCTACACATCATCATCACAAACACAAACACAACAAACTCTCTTTACTATCAATCAACATCAAACTTTCCTATTCTCAAAAAGGGAGAATATGATATATGGGCCATAAAAATGGAACATTATTTGGCCTATACAGACTATCCAATCTGGGAAGTTATACAAAATGGGAATGGTCCTGTATCAATCACCACAGATACACAAGGACAAATCAAGGTTCTGCCTCCAAGAACTGCAGAAGAAATTGTAGCCAGAGAAAGAGAAAGAAAAGCAAGGACCACTTTGCTTATGGCTCTACCAGAAGATCATCTTGCTAAATTTCATAAGATGACTGATGCAAAAGAGATGTGGGATGCCATCAAATCTAGATTTGGTGGAAATGACGAATCAAAGAAGATGCAGAAGTATATCTTAAAGCAACAGTTTGAAGGATTCTCTGTATCAAACTCAGAAGGGCTTCATAAAGGCTATGACAGGTTCCAAAGTCTTCTGAGTCAATTAGAGATTCATGGAGCAGGTGTATCCACTGAGGATGCAAATCAAAAATTCCTTAGATCTCTACCTTCTGCCTGGTCTCAAGTTTCCTTAATTATGAGGACCAAACCAGGAGTGGACAGTCTCAGCTTTGATGATCTGTATAATAATCTAAGAGTCTTTGAGAATGATGTAAAAGGCTCTACTGCATCATCCTCTAGCACGCAAAATGTAGCATTTGTCTCTGAGAACACCACTAGTATAATGATGTTTAGTTACCGTTATAAGTGCTTCTATCCTTATGGTCAAAATCACAGTATGATCAAACATCATATACTACTTGTTGCTAATAATTCAAGTTGCCATAACTGGGATCATGAGGACTTGGAACAGCTTGATGAATATGACTTAGAAGAAATGGACTTGAAATGGCAAGTTGCTATGATTTCAATGAGAATGAAAAAGTTTTACAAAAAGACTGGTAGAAAGCTACAATTTGATGCAAAAGAACCTGTTGGATTAGATAAAACCAAAGTTGAATGCTACAATTGCCACAAGACAGGGCATTTTGCTAGAGAGTGTAGAATCAAGGGAAATCAAGATAATAGGAGGAGAGATGCTTGGAACTCTGGAAATAAGGATGGGAGCAGAACTGGAAAGAAGGAGGACTCTAAAGCATTGGTGACCATTGATGGAGAAGGTGTAGATTGGACCAGTCACTCAGAAGAAGATGAAGATTATGCTTTGATGGCTTGCAACAGCTCAGAATCAGACACAGAGGTAACTTCCTGTTCAAATGAGTGTAAAGAGTCTTATGCTAAGCTTAAAAAACTGTATGATGCTCAGAGAGAACAACTTAGTGATGCAAGCATAGAAATAAAGGCATATACTCAAGGTCTAAAGAAAGTTGAAGCACAATTAGTTGCTCATCAACAAGGACAACTGTGGTATGAACAAAAGATAAAATTTATGAAAATAGATTTAGATGATAAAACAGATGTTCTAACATACCATAAGAAACTTTTGGCAGAAGCTATGAAAGAAAAAGAAGATTTAAAAGCTAAAGTAGAAAAATGGCATAATTCTTCTAAAAATCTTGGTAAACTTCTTAATACCCAAATGAGTGCTAATGATAAATTTGGGCTTGGGTATGGGGATCACAAGTATGATGGCCTATTTTGGAGGTTTAAAAAATGAAGTTTTACAAAGTGTTTTTATGAATAAGGAGAGTGAGTTAGAAAAACAACCTTTGTATGATAGATTTGTTACAACAGGAGGAATGCATGCTGTACCCCCACCCATGACAGGAAATTATATGCCATATGGACCTGATATTGAAGTAGATTACTCACAATTTACATATGGTCCAAAAAGGACTAACCTCGTGATCTATACCAAACAAGTGAATTTGATACCTGTGAATCTAACTTTAGTACAGATCCCTCTGAATTAGTTTTGACAGTTTTTTAATGAATTAATGTAGAATGTCAACTAAGGTCTGGTCTGATTCTCCTTATCATATGGAGGAGTAGAATCAGATAGTGAGATGAGTATGTGTCTATACAACAAAAGAACAGGGAAAACACCTAGTTTTGCTAACGCAAGTAAAAACTCCTAGGGAAACTGTTAAGAATCAGTTCACACATAGTAAAAATCCTAAAGTTGACAAGAAAGAGTTGGGGTATGGGTTTACTGAAAGAGCATGTTTTATATGTGGAAGTCTTAATCATCTAATCAGAGATTGTGATTTCCATGAGAAGTGGATGGCTAAGCAAGTTGGTTGAACAATGGTTGTCCAGAACTTCTAGTCAAGGAGATCTAGGCAACTTGAACAATGTGCAAAAGTGTGAACAACAAAAACCAATTTGTTCCTTTAGCAGTACTAACTCGACTGGCAAAATTCGAGTTTAATACTGCTAAAATAGCGGTACTTGAATATTAGTACTGCTGCATAATTTTAACAGACAGGTTAGTACTAACTAGTACTGCTTAAAGTTAATAATGTTAAGCTATTGGGATAGAGTTAGACCAACAAAATTTTTTCACAAAACTCATTCACCATTTTCAAGGCCTTTAAATAACACAACAGCACTTAGAACAAAGTTTTCAAAACAAAAAGTTAATACTACTAAGGTAAATGTAGTTAGTGTTGTTGAGGGAAAAAGGGAAACTGTTGTTAAGCCCTCAGCTGGTTGTAATTGGAGACTACAAAGACACAACTGGCACAATGTCTCCAAATACAATGGTAGATCCAGTCTTAGAAACTGTTTCACTTTCAAAGATCCACTAGGAGGACTCAAGCCCAAACGCATGGGTCCCTAAGAGAATATGATCTCTTTTTTTTTTCTTTTGTAATGTGCAGGATTATCCACATAGCGCTTTAATTAATAAAGGAATTGTGATAGGTGATGTTCCAGGCACATGACTGGAAAAAGGCTTTTACCTTGCTGAATATCAAGGACTTTAATGGTGGCCCTGTTGCTTTTGGAGGTAGTAAGGTTACATAACTGGTAAGGTTAAAATAAAAACAGGAAGTTAGATTTTTGAAGAATGTGGGTATGCTTTGTGTAAAGAATCAGCAATTTCAATCTCTTATTAGTTTCAAAGTGTGTGATAAAAAGAAACAAGGTTTGTTTACTGACTCTGAATGTTTGTTTGTCTCTGAATTTAAACTTACCTGATGAAAATTAAGTATTACTTAGAATCCCCAGATAAAACAATATGTACAGTTTCAATTTAGAGAACATTGTTCCTTCTGGAGGATTAGCTTGTTTAATTGCAAAGGCCACAATTGATGAATCTAACAAATGGCATAGGAGGTTGGGTCATGTTAACTTTTACATCTAAAACAAACGTGTGAAGGAAACCTTGTAAGAGTTTACCTTTCAAAGATTTTTCAAAATGACCACACCTGTCTGTTGCTTGTCAGGAAGGAATGCAACACAAGGCCTCCTGTTAAGGCCAAATCAGTAAGCTTATTGCCACTCCTTATAACTTCTTCTTTTTATTTTTTTTTTTTTATTTATATGGATTTGTTTAGACCTTACATCTGTAAGGAGCTTAAAACATAGACCTTATTGCTCTGGGTAATCACTGATGATTTTAGCAGGTTTAGTTGGGTATTTTTCTTAAGAACTAAGGATGAAACTAGTGCAATCCTTAAGGACTTTATAAGATAGATAGAGAACCAATTGAATCAAAAAGTTAAAACCATTAGATGTGATAATGGTACATAATTTAAGAACAAGGCTGTTATTGAATTCTGTGGGTCAAAAGGGATCAAGAGGGAATACAGTAATGCCAGAACTCCACAACAAAATAGAGTTGCTGAGAGAAAGAACAGGACCCTTATTGAGGCTGCTAGGACCATGCTTGCAGATTCATTTTTACCTAACACTTTTTGGGCTAAAGCAATTAGTACTGCTTGTTATGTTCTAAATATGGTATTAGTGACCAAGCCTCATAATAAGACACCTTATGAACTTATAACTGGTAAAATACCAATTATAAGTTATATAAGACCTTTTGGGTGCCATGTGACCATCTTGAATACCATTGACCACCTGGGCAAGTTTGCTGGAAAATCAGATGAAGGGTTTTTAGTTGGGTATTCTCTACAAAGCAAGGCTTTTAGGGTATACAATTTAGAAACCAAGAGAGTTGAAGAAAACCTGCACATCACCTTTTTAGAGAATAAACCAAATGTTGCAGGGAAAGGACCAATTTGGCTTTTTGATCTTGATTATTTAACTGATTCTATGAATTATCAACCTGTTAGATCAGAGAATCAAGCTAACAAACATGCAGGTCAACAAGAAGCTAATCACAATGCAGGTACAGAAGACACTATTGATGCAGGGGATTCTGAAAAAGAGGATGAATCTGCTCAAGACTGCTTTGTACTGCCAATATGGTCTTCTTACTCTTCAACAATCACTCCTGATTTAAAGACAGATGCAAAGAGAGAAGGTCCAAGAGAGGCAGAACAAGTCTTTTTGGATGAACTTGAAAGACTTAAGAGGCAAGAAAAGGATGCTAATAAGGCAGCTGAAGCTCTCAGGAAGGAGTTTGCACAAGAAACTAAGAACTTGATTATACAAGAAGGAGCTGCTAAGGCTAGCAGTACTAACATTGTTAGCACACCAGCTAAAGCTAGCAGTACTAACCTAGTTAATACTGTTAGCACACCAGTTAGTACTGCCAGTCCTCATGATGGACTATCTCTCTCTGATCCAACCAATCCTGAACAAGATGATTCAGAAATACCTCCACTTGAGGATATTTATCAAAATTCTACAGATGGTATTTTTACTCATTCATCTTATGATGATGAGGGTGCAGTGGCTGACTTCACAAACTTAGAAACTGTTGTGAATGTTAGTCCTATTCCCACATCAAGGATCATCTCTTCTCATCCTTCAGCTCTTATTCTAGGAGATCCAACCTCAGCAGTTCAAACAAGAAGCAAAGTGAATAAAAGTTCTAGAGCCCATGCTTTTGTTAGCTATGTTCAAAAGCAAAGGAGAACTAATCATAAGGACTTCCAGCATTGTTTATTTGCTTGTTTCCTGTCTCAGAATGAACCCAAGAAGATTTCAGAAGCACTTGAAGATGAAAGTTGGGTTGATGCTATGCAAGAAGAATTGCTGCAGTTTAAGATACAGAAAGTTTGGGTCTTAGTAGATTTGCCTTATGGGAAGAAGGCTATCGGTACAAAGTGGGTTTATCGAAATAAGAAAGATGAAAGAGGAGTTGTTGTCAGAAATAAAGCAAGGTTAGTTGCTCAGGGACATAGGCAAGAGGAAGGGATAGACTATGATGAGGTTTTTGCTCCTGTGGCCAGGCTTGAAGCCATAAGGATCTTTTTAGCCTTTGCCTCATTTATGGGCTTTATAGTCTATCAAATGGATGTGAAAAGTGCTTTCCTTTATGGAAAAATAGATGAGGAGGTATATGTGTCTCAACCACCAGGTTTTCTAGATCCTAAGTATCCTCAGAAAGTCTACAAAGTGGTAAAAGCTCTGTATGGGTTACATCAAGCTCCTAGAGCCTGGTATGCTACTTTATCCACTTTCTTGTTGAAGAATGGATACAGAAGAGGAACCATTGACAAAACTCTCTTCCTAAAGAAGGACAAACATGATATCATACTAGTTCAAGTCTATGTGGATGATATCATCTTTGGGTCTACAAAGAAATCTTGGTGTGATGAGTTTAAGGCATTAATGAAGAGTAGATTTCAGATGAGTTCAATAGGAGAGCTCACTTTCTTTCTTGGATTACAAGTCAAACAGAAAGCAGATGGTATCTTTATTAGTCAGGATAAGTATGTTGCAGAAATCCTGAAGAAGTTTGACTTTGCAAATGTTAAGACTGCTAGTACACCAATTGAGACTCAGAAGCCTTTAGTCAAGGATGAGGAAGCCAGTGATGTGGATGTCCATCTCTATAGGTCCATGATTGGCTCTTTAATGTACTTGACTGCTTCTAGACCTGACATTATGTTTGCAGTCTGTGCTTGTTCTAGGTTTCAGGTCACTCCAAAGTCCTCCCATCTAAGTGTTGTCAAGAGAATTTTTAGGTATCTAAAGGGCAAACCTAAACTAGGTCTTTGGTATCCTATAGTGTCCTCATTTGACCTGGAATCTTACTCAGATAGTGACTATGCTGGAGCAAATCTTGATAGGAAATCCACAACAGGTGGTTGTCAATTTCTTGGCAGGAGACTCATTTCTTGGCAATGCAAAAAGCAGACCATTGTGGCTACTTCTACTATAGAGGCAGAATATGTTGCTGCTGCAAGCTGTTGTGGGCAAGTTTTGTGGATTCAAAATCAAATGTTAGACTATGGGTTCAATTTCATGAACACAAAGATCTACATTGATAATGAAAGCACCATCTGCATTGTAAAGAATCTAGTATATCATTCTAAAACAAAGCATATTGCTATTAGGCACCACTTCATAAGGGATGCTTATGAAAAGAAACTTATCCAGGTGCTTAAAATCCACACTGATGACAATGTAGCTGATCTACTAACCAAGGCATTTGATGTTAGCAGGTTCATGTTCTTGGTAGTTACTATTGGGATGATAAATCCATAAGCTGCATTGGTTAAAAGGAGGCAATATGATGTGATGTATAGTTTGTATGCAGTGTTAAGTATGAAGAAACATGTTAACGGTAGGTGATGCATTTCAAGAGGTTCGATGGGATTCAGAGAGTCATTGAGAAGAGTTTTTTATGGTACTGAAGCACTTCTGTTACCTACATTTTGGGGTTTTTTTCATTCTTTGGTTGACATTAGTTAGTTCGCAGTACAAAGTTAGTACGCTAGGCAAAGTTTGTATTTCCGCTATATTAGACGTTGAAAGAAAATACCGCCATGGGTACAAAGTGTAAATTGAATCGGTTTCTTTGGAAATTAGGTTTCCTAAACCTATATTAAACCCATCTCAATTGCATTAGTCCTTACGTAAACCACTCTCACGTACTTCGTTTATACAAGCCCATAATATCTCTCTCAATGACGGAAAAATTCACTCTTTGACTTCACAATGGTTGTTCTTGAATCATACCCTAAGCACAATATGGTCGCGATATTAGAGAAGAAATGCTTGGGAATGCGAGTTTCTATGTCTATCAATTATTTTCTTGACACCGCATCTCCATTTTCATGCTCTCACTGTAAGTCCAGTTGTTTCTACTACATTTGTTGAACAGTTTTGGACGTCTGATAAGTCCAAAATAATCAACAATGTTAGGCACATTACTGCCAAAGTAGCTGGCAAGCCTGTGTCTATCTCTGAAGCATCAATAAGAAGTTGATCTTCTTTTTGATGATGTAATGGTGATAAGACTCACTACCTAATCAGGCGATATTTTGATGCTATATACACTTTATGGGGTATGAGGGGATTTAGCAGTATTACAATTTAACAAAGCTTTTGTTTTCAACCAATGGCGTTTTTATTTAATTACAATGAATCATTGTATTAGTTCAAAAAGCACCTCTTGGGATCAAATTCCTACTAATATTGCCACTGCTGTCATTTGCTTAACATCTAATCAGAAGTATAATTTTTCTAAATTAATTTTTGATGGTATGCAAAGAAGAAGTTTGTAATGTACTCACATTTTATTTCAATCTTTTTAGATAAACAGCTAGCCAATGTACCTGTACCTTTAGATCATTTTCCTGTAAATGCTTTGACAAGTAAAGTTTTTTCTTTCATGATTAAAAAGGGTAAACATTTTTCAGGGAATGTCACACCGTTGTTTGCTTCTATGTTGGTACAACCAACTGAGGATGAGAGTGCCAATTCAGAAAGACCATCTGATGCACTACCTACACCCTCTTCTCCTCACTCTAGTAAAGTACCTGTTAAGCCACAGTCTGACCCATCCCCTACTCACACTAGTGAAGTACCTTTTGAGCCACAGACTGACCCATCCCCTAGACCTTCACCTTCTACTACCATTCATGATTCTATTCCAGAAAGTTCTGGTGGGAATCTTGGAGGTCATTCATCCAGTGATAAATCCCTTTCAGGGAATGAGGGTGAAATGACACTCCAAAGTGTCTATGATCTTTGTCTCTCTTTATGTGCACAGGTTTCAGATCAAGCCAAGGAAATACAACACTTAAAGGCACAGATCAAAAAGCTCAAGAAGCAAGCTAAACCTGTAGTCAAACACCACAGAGCATGGATGAAGAGTGTCTCCTTGAAGCAAAGATTAGCAAGAAAGAGATCCTCAAAGAAACAATGGATGCACAGAGAGTCTGTATCCAAACAGGGGAGGAAGTTTGTCAAAGGTGAACCTTCAGTCCATAAAGATCCACTATTTAATGAGATTCCTGAAGATACACTGGATTATATGGAGACTGAGGATGCTCAAGATATGGGGAGGACAAAAGATGTAGTGGATGAAGAGAAGGAGAATGATGAAGATGTACTTAGTACTGAAGATGTACTTAGTACTGCTCAACAAAGAGTTAGTACTGACAAGGAGAAAGTTAGTACTGACAGACCAATAGTTAGTACTGCTGGATCCAAAGTTAGTACCGACAGGCAGAAAGATAGTACCGATGATCAAAATGAAGGTACTGATGAGCAAGCTAAGGGTACTGATGATCATACTGAAGGAGGAAGGGCTACTCAAACTACTCAACCACCTACTTCTACAATATTTGGAGATGATGAAACAATAGCTCAGGTTCTTCTCAACATGAGTCAAGCCAAAGCAGTTTCAAGAGAGAAGGAGAAAGGTGTAGAGTTTAAGGATATTGAAGAAACTGACAGATCTAGGCCTACTTCAACAAGATCACTTTTGACATTAAAGCCTCTTCCAAAGATTGATCCAAAAGACAAAGGGAAGAAGAAAATAGAAGAGGAAGATGAATCTGAAAGTGAATCTGATGGTATTCCTGAAGCTGAGAAGAAGTTTAAACAGCTTGCCAGTGATGAAGAAATGGCTAGGAAAGTACAAGAAGAGTGGGAAGGTGAAGAGGAAAGAAAAAGATTAGCTGAAGAAGAAGCTACCAATGAAGCTCTCATAAGAAATTATGATGACATAAAGGCAAGAATTGAAGCTGATAGACTTCTTGCTGAGAAGCTTCAAGAAGAAGAAAGAGAGCAATTTACAATAGAAGAAAGAGCAAAATTCCTTCATGACACAATTGCTGCTCAAAGAAAATTCCTTGCTCAACAAAGATCAGAAGCTATCAGGAACAGACCACCTACAAAGAATCAACTGAGAAATCAAATGATGACCTACTTGAAGCATGTAGGAAACTTCAAGCATTCTGATTTGAAAACCAAGAAGTTTGAGGAAATACAAGCTCTGTATGAAAAGATTAAGAGGTCAGATGAAGATTTCATTTCTATTGGGTCTGCTGAAGATGAAAGACTGATCAAAAAGATGAATGAAAAAGGAATTGATTCCTCTAAGAATGAAATGGTCAAGGAGGAAGATAAAGAAGAAGAAGGTACTAAGAAAAGGAAGGGAGGTCATATCAAAATGATTGCAAGGAAAAAGGCAAGAAAACAATCTGATGTTGACAGTGAGGATGAACATAAAAAATGCCTGAAGATTGTTACATTTGAAAGTATCTTAGATAGTGAGATAATGGAGAAGAAATCAGTTATTGCTAGATTTAGCTCCAGATGAGGAGAAAGAAGTGGATTATGAAATACTTGACAGAAAATATCCTATCAAAGAATGGAAGACAGAGTGTCTTGGAACTAAACCACAGACTGATCAAGCTGAACACTCTGAAGAGATTAATCAAAATGTGGTGATTAGAAGTAATGGGACAAAAGTTACTTTAGTCTTGATGAGAGTATTGTCCATATTTGATAGAGAAGATTTGAATGTTGTGTATCAATGGTACAAGGGACAATATCAAAGATGAGATACATTGAAAGGGTTTGGACAGGTTACTTTGGGGAGATCTGAGTTTGTTTAATCCAGATGATGAAGATGAGTTTTGAAATTCACAGCTAGATTGGATTATAGTGAGTTGGAAGTTGCATAGTTCTTCAGGGGTACATACCTTAGTGACTGAAACAGGATTAGTCATCCATATGCTTGTAGAGAAGAAGTATCCTTTGAGAAAAGGTAAGTCTGATGCAAATGCTGATTTAAAGTTAGAGTCTGAAGAGACAGTTTACTATGGCATTTGGGAGTTGATTAAAATTTGTGAAGAAAGCTACTTGAGAGTTAGAACATGATGAATAAGGTTGATGGATCTGAGCGAAGGGTTTGATGTGTTGGCTAACCACCACACAACAATGTCATCGTTCACATGTTAACAGCATAAGAACTGGCTAGTCATAAGCAAACGGCTTGTGGTTAAAGACTTCTTAATCCATTTAGGTTGACATTTACCAAAAATTGGGTAGGAGTTTCTCAACTCACCTTGCTTCTATGGTGAAGGGTTGGTCGTCATATCAAACAGTTCATGTAAAGATAATCAAATCGGTTGTTAGCGATAGTTTTGCTAAAAACTTATGGTTTTTCAAATTCCCCCATGTTATGGCAATGAAGCATTGGACTAGTCGCCAAAAAGCAAATGATATTTGGTAAAGACAAAATAACTTCTGTTGATGGTTGAACTCAGTTTACCAAAAAACTGTCTGGTAATTAACTCACCATGTTTTTAAAAACTGAAGAGTTATACAAACTATCCAGAGCAAACGGTAATGTAAGGAAAATCAAAATCCCTTTAGGCTGGTAGTTTTGCCTCAAAAATACAAAAGCCACCTTATTGGATTGGTTGCTAAAAAGATGTGCTGTGTTATCTGAGAAGACAAAGTTGCTGCTGTAGAAGGATAGAGTTTAAAAGATCAAGAAATGATAAGAGTGTTTGGATACATCCTCTAAGAGCTTAAAGAAGATAAATTTGAAGAAACATGAAGGTAAAAGAGTTCAACATTCATGTTTAAGGGAGGATTGTTAGGATTTATGTTTTCCTAACTTAGTACCGATAGTACAAATAGTTAGTACTGTTAGTTATAGTTAGTACTGACAGTACAAAGTGTTAAGTACTGATCAGTTAGTTAGTACCGTTAGTAGAAAATAGTTTATGCTACGTTTATGAGATAATGTATAGAGTATTTTAGGAAAAGATATGTATGCGATTTGTAAGCCTGTTAGGGTTTATCCTTAGTCTATAAAAGGATCCCTCTTGGCATAGTTAGAGAGACGACCTCAAGATATCTCATAGCAAAAATCATATCTTATTAGTTAGTAATCTGTAATCATTCAAAGCAGATTAATAGAAGTTATTATTTAGTTATTCATTGTTTTTCTTAGTACTTGTGTTAAGGATCCGATTAACACATGTATTCTTAATCTAGTGTTTTCTACATAGTCAACTGTATTTATACATCTTGGCTATCATCCTTAATAGGCTGCAGAGATCTATTCCCAAGGGACTCACAAGAATGTTGAAAATTGACCTAGCTCATCTAGGATATCATAACCATGATCCAGCGGAATAACAAATAAAACAATCATAGTTAAGAACAAGGTGTTACTAATAAACGTTAAGCCTTTCATTGTATTTGATCAAGATACAAAGGCTTACTATACTACTAAGCTACTAATAAGCTAACTATAATCCTAGGCGTCTTACAAAGACTTGACGCCTAGAGTACACACACACACCTTTAGGTTTACATTGTGAATTGAATGAATTGCCCTTTAAACCTGGACGCTACCCCCCCCAACCCACTTTTTGTATATATATAGAGTGGCGCTAGGGTTTACAAGACTAAATTCTAGCTTCTTCTAAGCTAACTATTATTAACATTAGGTCCACCTCAATGTTTCTTCTGTCGTCATTTCCTCTTTACTCCAGGCCTTTGTAATTATCAAATCTGCAATTCCCAACAATCTTCCCCTAGTTGATAATGACAAAACTAATAAGCACAAGCTTCCCCTGAAGCTAATGTAGATGAAGAACTTCCCCTTAATCCATGCACTCTTCCCCTTTTTGTCATATCAAATAGGAGTGCATGTAGATGGTAAAACAAATAAACAAAAATAAGCTTCCCCTTAAACAAGCATGTTTACCATCTTTTGAACCTTGAACTTATTAAGCTCCAAACAGTAATCACTTAAGAGGACAATCTTAGGTGCGCCTTCCATCTCCATACTTACATATCATGCATTATGCTTCCGTTGTATCGTACGGACACTACAAGAATGTATTAATCCGTCCCCACTCGTGTTCAAACTTTCGTTAACACGCGATCAACTGTTACCTAATAGAAAGTAGCCCATGTTTACGTAATTCTGCAAAATGAAATAGTCAATTTATCAAATATTAGGTGGACAATGCTCAATCTTAAGTGTCCATTCAAAAAGAGTGTCATGTCGCATACTGTGTAACGAATCGCTGCTCACCGATGTGCATTACCGTTCAAAACTATTGACCAAATGTCATCAAAAATTAATCACCAATACAGGTCCTTATCCAACATCATCGTCCGAGAATCCAAACACGTTCCAATGTGTGGTGTCGTCCGATATCTGTCAACACTAGCGGTACATACTAGTTATATCGGACAAAGCAAGCGGTACTATCAAACGGTACAAACTTAAAAACTGCCATTTTAGTGACTATATATTCTGTCCCAAATTAGTCACCAAAACTGTTACTGTACCATCACAAATTTGTTGCCAAAGTGTCACAATAACCATGTACTCCTTTCTCCCATACCTTTTCGTGACACATATTCTGTCATTAAACTGTTGCTATGCTGTCACTAATTCAAGCAGTACAAAAAGTATGGGACAGCGGTACAAAGTGAGACAAACGGTACTAACTGTTAATAGAGCGGTACTAGATCAAACATCGCCACAATCCAAACAAGAAGTAGTACCCAATTCTACCACGCATCGCTACCAGTACCAACTCATGTGAACAACAATACTAGCTTGTTATTAAATTTGGAAGTATTAACAAAAGTGACATAGAGAACTATAAAGATTTTTGGTAGCACTTATCAAACATTTAACAGCTCTCGTCACATACATTACATTCCATAGCCGAATCTCTTGTGATCACTCCTATAAATAAACTCACCAATCACAAAGCTTGTGTGGTCCTTGACAAATAAACACATGATCTCAGTCCCGGACCACCATCATTAGACGAATAGCTTTTTAATAGCAGCAACATCACATGTGATCAGCAACAAACAAAACAAAACAAATACAAGCGTTGTCCTGCCCTTGTTAGCAACATGTCATGGGCCATCAGAGATTCTTCGACAAGCCAACTTAGCACCGTGAACACATCCTACACGGTGACATAGTTACTGAGCAGTAATACGGATGAGTACTAATACAACTTTTATCAGTTTACAAGTGGTCCATCATACCAGCAGTAGAAATGACATATTCCATGTGACAATGCCCTTTGACAGTAGAAACAAACACGTGATGGCAATATATATCGTGGACTATAATCATCATGTATACTTGGCAGTATCAGCAATGTATGGGAACAAATACAAACAATCACGTCCAATATAATGTAATCCCTACAAATTAGGATTTCATATTCTATTCCCATAATACTCATATCTTAATAACCACTTACCATATATATGGGAGAAAAATAATCCCTACAAATTAGGGATCACATTGAACCATCACACGTCCAAAAATCATTCCCATATAGTAACCAACATCTCTACTAGGGTTCATCATTGATCAAGAGATCAACTCACGAAAGCTAGTCAAGACAAATATAATCACCATACAAAAATTTGAAAATATACCTTTTCTGCAGCCAATTCATCATAGTATAGCTTTTTATTAAAAGCATATCTTGACGATCGCTCCACTCAGATTGTAGATATATGTGTGTAAAACCTTCAGTTAAAATTTCGTGACGATCCAACGGGTAAACGAATGAGTTATGAACGTTTTACCATGGATGCCTGAATGTGACGAATTCATAAAAAACCCTAAACGGATTATAAGATGCTTCTTTGTTCTTCGACCATAAAACCTTGAATCCTAGATATCAAGAGCAACCTGCTCTGATACCACTTAAGAATATCGATCTAGCTCATCTAGGATATCATAACCATGATCCAGCGGAATAACAAATAAAACAATCATAGTTAAGACAAGGTGTTACTAATAAAATGTTAGCTTTCTTGTATTTGATCAGGATCACAAAGGCCTTACTATTATAATAAGCTACGAATAAGCTAGCTATAATCATTGGCTGTACTTACAAAGCAATTGACGCACTAGTGTACACAACATCACCTTTAGGTTTACATTGTGAATTGAATGAAATTGCCCTTTAAAACTGGAAGCCTACCCTCTTTTATAATTAGTGGGGGCTAGGGTTTATCACAGCAAAAAACCTAGCTTACTTACTAAGCTAACCTAATATTACACATTAGGTCCTCACTGTTTCTTCTTTCGTCATTTCTCTTTATAGGTTTTGTAATTATCAAATCTACAATTCCCAACAACCTCCTTGTCACCCATATCCATTCGCACCCTTATAACTCCCACACCTTGCATTCCTAGTTTCCTAGCCCACCTTACTCATCACTAGCCCTCCCTTAGTCACTAATCTATAGCCCTTGGCCACCACACCAAGAAAACTTGGGCACCAAGGGTGTTTTAACCCTATAAATAGCCGAAACATGCAAACCATTCAAACACACCTCAAAAACTTATCACCACTTAAATGGAGTCTTAAACTAGACCAAGGAGGATCAAGTGAAGTCCCTAAGCTCAGAATAGAAGCCAAAAATCAATTAAAAGGAGCCCTTGAAGTCGTTACTAGGCGTACGAACCCGAAAACCCCATTTTGACCCATTTCTAGCTCAAGTAAGCTTAAATCTTGTTCAATAAGCTTATAATCTGTATTAGAACTATCATAAGGTCTATTAGATCCTATATGAACTCTTGTTAAAGCCTTGAATCCTCAAACCCATGCGTTTTTGGTTAAAACCCTAAAAACGACCCGTTTTGATTTTCTAGCTAACGAATCCTTTTTCTAAACTTTTGTTACGTTAGAACATCTTATTTTTGCTTATTCTAATAAGCTATAACCTGCAAATATCATTTGGAATCCTAAAATAAGCTTGCATGGCTTTTTGGACTTGTTTTGCAAATATATTCCATGCTAGGGGTATATATCGTAACTTTCTGAAATTTATAACTAGAGGGGCTGAAAATGTCATTTTCCTAAAGTTATAACTATAAGGACCTATCTTGCCAAGTTCTAAAGTTAAAGGTTTAAATTATATATACTTTATATATAAAGGACTAAACTTGTAAAAGTTTATAAACCAAGGGTATATATTGCCATTTTTGCAAACTTAAAAATATAAAATATAATATTTTTATATAAATTATAAAAATATGTATTAATATTATAAGACTTGATTTTATTAAAACCCGACACATTTATCGTTATTGATCATCGATCGACGCATTATAAAACAAATACGTTATATATTTAACGTAATTTATCATCGACTAACTTTTGAAGAAACTTAAACTTTTATAATATCACGTTACTAGGGAATTTCATGTGAGGGGTTCCATTTGGGTATTTGTTTTGACGAGTTTGCTGGGTTTACGATTTAAAGTGCCCTGACTCCTCAAACGATACTACATGGCCTCTGGATTATGATAGCCCGAACAGTGATACAATATTTCCATAAATTAATAAATCAAAGTAATACGTTAAAACTTTATGAAGTTTTGAAACCTAAACCATCACACTAAGACTTGACATATTACCCTCAGGTTACGTGACGAGGCCGTTACTTTCATTTCATATACTTTTGCCATCAATCAGATTTCCCTGTTAAGGTGAGTTCATAGCCTCGCATTTTAAATCTTTTGAATACTTTAATAAATTTAAAACAATCATAATACCGCGAGGGATACATTCTTAAACCATGAATGCAAGTGTTTTTCAATGTATGCCAGGATTTATTATTTCCCAAGTTACCTTACACTCGCAATATTTCTAATTCATGATACCATTAGTCAATTGCGAGTGGTCGCGAAATATTGTGGATAGAATCTTTCGGGGTGTGACGACTCCGTTGGTGTACTATATTTCTGGTACCAATAAGCACTATATGTGATTATAATTGGGTAACTTTGGAGTAAGTTTCCTTTCACGAGGGACATTTGTTCCTCACTAATGTCACTAAGGTGATTTCTATGTTAATGTGTTGATGTCATGAGCTTAGGGAAATGATACTGTTTTTCCATGATAATTGTATATGCAATTATTACACTTATGGGTGTATAACAACGTAACTCACTATTGAACTTATATTCAACTATTTATCATAAACCTATGAATTTCACTCAACCATTGTGTTGACCTTTTTAGCTTGTTTATCTCAGGAAATTGAGCAACTTTTGGCACGGAGTGGCACGGACTTGAAGATGCTAATTCGTTTTCATTCAACCTTTAAGATTTCTGAATTTTGGGACTATCCTTTTGTAAAACTCAGATATAGATGAATGATAACTAAATTTCTTAAAAGTCTCTTTTCAATTCGTTTTCTATGATTTGACTGTTGTACTATAAATTAATACCCAGATTAGCTTCCGGGTGTATTTTTGTCAAATGGGGGTGTTACAGATTGGTATCAAGAGCCACGGTTATAGAGAACAAGGTTAAAACCTTAACTATAACTACTTTTCTTTTTCCATCCAAGAAAGTCTTCCGTGCCACTACATCTCCCAAATAGTATGTAAAGATACATAACTATTATACTATTATATAAATAACTTATGTTATTTACCGCTGGGTTGTTAACAGAGTGATGTCTTCTCCCAACCACCCTACTTTTGATATTGAGGATTCTTTTTCCTCTAACTTTCCGAACTATATCCCGGCTTCCCCAGACTATTTCCCAGTTTCACCGGGAAATACTTCTTCTGAATCTTTAAATAATTCATCTGATTTAGTTCCAATAGCTTCACCAACTCTTTCACTTTTTCATAATGACCCCTATATGAAGGTCATGCAAGCATATGATGCCATTAGTCCGCCACAAGTTACTATTCCACCCCCAACTGTTGTGCCTTCATCTCCGATGCTATCTCCAATGTTTAATTCCCGAGATTTCTTTCCTCCCGAAGAGATTCCACCACCTAAAGACACTAAGACTCCTATTGAATCACCCATTCCAATATCTCCATCTTCATCAGTAGGATCTTCATCACCAGGTTAAAGTCAATACACATCACCAGATTACCCCTTTGATGAGTCTATCTTCGCAGAGTTAGATAACTCATTATGGATTATACCACGACCACTGGGAAGTAAACCAGTCCCCGAGGAATCTAACGAGTCAGATGCTTGTTTGAATGTTCATTTATGGAAATCTTAAATTTCAAACTTTTTCCGTTATATCCTGCTATGTAATACCAAGGGATATGTATTACTTTGTTAAAACTTGTGTCAAAAATAAGAATCTATACAATGATATGTCAAATGATTTCAAATACCACTATGTATGAAAATTTTGACAATGACTTGTGATATCATTCTTATTTTGTGTCATCTTGTAAATGTTAATAGAATGCCTCCCAATAGGACATCAACATCTGTAGCACCAGCCATGACTCAGGCCGCCATCAAGAAACTAGTTGCTGATAGTGTTTCCGCAGCTCTAGGAGCACAAGCTGCTACTATGGCAAATACTGACAATACTAATAGGAACACCGGAGAAAGAGAAGCTCTTGTAGCAAGAAAGTGTAGCTACAAAGAGTTCATGAGCTGCCAACCTATCAACTTCAAAGGTTCAGAAGGAGCTGTTGGACTTATCTGCTGGTTTGAGCGAACTGAATCAGTGTTTTCCCGTAGCAACTATACCGAAGACTACAAGGTGAAGTTTGCTACTGGTACTTTAACTGAAGAAGCTCTATCCTGGTGGAATTCTTTTGCCCAACCTATTGGGATAGAAGAAGCTTACAAGATTACCTGGGTTGAATTCAAGAAGCTTTTGATAAAGAAGTATTGTCCCCGAACTGAGGTCCAGAAGATGGAAGATGAATTTTACCATCTGACTGTGAAGGGGAATGATCTCAAGACATATGTGAGAAGATTCCAGGAATTGGCAACCTTGTGTCCCACTATGGTGCCAAACACCGAGAAACACATGGAAGCTTTCATCGGAGGATTACCCAGAAGTATTGAAGGAAATGTTACCGCTTCAAAGCCTCAAACTTTAGAGGATGCAATTAACATAACCCAAAGGTTAATGGATCAAGTAACAAGGCACAATTCTGTGCAGGGAACCAATGATCACAAATGAAAGTTTGATGATAGAAGAACCTTCAACAACAACAACTACCAAAATGGCCGTAACAACAACAATGACAACCACAACAATGATCACCACTAACAACAGAATAGAAGGCAGGAAACCTTCAGGGCCTATGTTGCTACCCCAACTGAAAACCGTGGGTATGTTGGACCCCATCCTTTGTGTAAGAGATGCATTCTACATTACACAGGACCTTGTATTGTTAGATGTTAGACTTGTAACAAAGTGGGCCATTAGACCAGGAACTGCTGAAACAAAGGACCCTCGGACTACTAGATTAGATTCTAGTTATAGTTTTTATTAGAACCTTACCACGGGATGTGTGGTATAACTAAAACAAACTTGTCAATTTTAAACTATGTAACGGTATGAAGGCAGTTGTTGCATGATATAATACAATTATAATCTTGTTATACCTCGCTATTTCATAATACCGTTATTCAGGGTGCAACTCTTTCTTTTATGACCTGTTAAACCAAACCTTTCGAAAATTAATCTTAGCCATTAAATAGTAGTTTTGACATAGTCATTTTCGGTATGGTTGGTTATTAAGTATCATGCTAGAATCATCTGTGACGAGAAAGTCGTCCACATCCCAATCGATGGTAAAACTTTAATCATCCGAGGTGATCGAAGTAAAACTCAACTAAGCCTCATATCTTCTATAAAACCGAAAGGTATATATCTAGGGGATGTCAAGTTTTCATAGCTCAAGTAATGGAAAATAAGTAATACAAAAAATGACTAGAAGACATACCAGTAGTCAGGAAATTTTTCCTGAAAATCTACTGGCCTCCTCCGTTCGCAAGTAAGAGTTTCAAAATCAATTAATTAAAGAGGACACCTGTAGCCTGAGCACTCCTTCAGAAATGCAGGAACTATCAAACCAACTTCAAGAGTTAGCAGACTGAGGTTTTATCCAACCAAGTACTTCGCCTTGGGGAGCTCCTGTCTTATTTGTTAAAAAAAGACGAATCTTTCAGAATGTGTATCGATTACCGGGAGTTGAATAAACTTACTATGAAGCGAATTGATACATTACCAGGATCAATGACTTATTCGACCAACTTCAAGGTCCGAGTGTTTACTCGAAAATCGACTTAAGATTAGGTTATCATCAACTGAGAGTAAGGGATGAAAATATTCCCAAGGCTTCTTTCAAAATAAGATACAGACATTATGAAATTCAAGTGATGCCATTTGGTTTAACTAAGCTATATTCATGGATCTCATGAAACGTGTGTGTAAACCATACTTGGATTAATTCTTATAGTGTCATCGACTGTAATTCTTATCTACTCTCGTAACAAAGAAGAATACGCAGAACATCTGAGAATAATTTTGGAATTACTCAGAAAGGAGGAATTGTATGCCAAACACTCCAAGTGTGATTTCTAGATGAGTATCGTGCAATTTAATGTCTCATTATTCTTCTCATGATTTTGGAAAATCATACTTCCAAGGAAACATCTTCTACTTAACACCGTTTTGATATCATGTTTTATGCTAAAGTAGGATGATTTATAATCATCTTATTGAAATGAATTAGGACGCTTCTTCATTTGAATAAGGAAATTATAAACCACCAAACTATAAATTTATAAATTCTCAGTTACAAGGATTGGGATGCCTCTGTTTGTAAATGACAAATTATAAATAAGTGAGCTTAAGTATATGGCATTCGTACAAACAATTTTCTTTCAGTCTGTTTGTACAAATAATTCTTTTTTGATCATTCAATCATTATCATTATTACCATTACACAAATAAGTCTCAAGACTTCTTTTGATTTGTAAATTGTTCACTCGATTATTTACAAACATCACTCCATCATTCAACTAAATCTCAGGACGAGATTTCTTTAAGGTTGGGGGACTATAACAACCCAAATTTTTTATCAATGTAATTATCCATCTATTAAATTAGATGCAAAGTAACATCTATATATACTACCTTTTTACAGGGAAATTTTTTGTTTTATTCTATTATGTAACGTAGTTTACATAACTAAAGTAAACGAGCTCACGCAACCTCTACCAATGCCATCTCTATCTATGTTTATATCATATAAACATCCTAATATGTCAAGTCTATATCTTAATATCATTTTTACCAAGTACATTATCTATTTAACGTACTTTTCAAAATGTTATTTCAAAACAAGCATTAAACGTTAACGTTTACATCAAAACCCTAATTATATGTAATGTATACATATAAAATGAATGTGCAAGCCTTTAAAACTGTGTATAAACAGTCGTCAATGAACATATTTGAATTATATTTTCCCTCCAAGTCAATGTACAAGTCCTAAATACTCAATGTACAAATCAACAATGCATGAATTCAAATAAGCTCATTTTCCATCGTTTTCATTCTAAATTTCTTACTACCACTTTAACACAAGGTACAAACACTTAATGCATAATATCTAAATCATAAATCTAAACTCTAATTCATCCTAAAACTCTAATCTAAAACCCTAAACCTTAAACGAAACCCTAAAACCCTAATTTCACTTTAAACCTAAAACTAAACCCTAAACCTTAAAACTAAGCCCTAAAACTTAATCCTAAACCCTAAATCTTAATCCTAAACCCTAAAATATCACTAATCTTAACCATAATCCACATTTTAAAACCCTAAACCCTAACCTAAAATAAAATGAATCTGACACCCCTTTTGTTTTATCCATTTTGACCCATTTTTAAGTCAAGCTAGCACCCTAACTCCTCAAACACCTCCATGACTATCCACACATGGCACCAAAAGTTACTAAGAACCTCATACTACTTGGCACCAAGGTCTTGCTTTGGTCACCTCCTTGTGCACCCCTATCAAATTCGACCCTTATAACTCCCACACCTTGCATTCCTAGTTTCCTAGCCCACCTTACTCATCACTAGCCCTTCCTTAGTCACTAATCTACATCCCTTGGCCACCACACCAAGAAAACTTGGGCACCAAGGGTGTTTTAACCCTATAAATAGCCGAAGCATGCAAACCATCAAAACACACCTCAAAAACTTATCACCACTTAAATGGAGTCTATAAACTAGATCAAGGTCTGATATGTGAAGTCCCTAATATCTGATAGAAGCCAAAGATCAATAAAAGGAGCCCTTGAAGTGTTATAGTCGGACAAACCCGAAACCCATTTTCGACCCATTTCTAGTCACGTCGCTTAAATGTTGTTTAATAAGCTTATAATCTGTATTAGAACTATCATAAGGTCTATTAGATCCTATATGAACTCTTGTTAAATCCTTGAATCCTCAAACTTATGCGTTTTTGGTTAAAACCCTAAAAACAACCCGTTTTGATTTTCTAGCTAACAAATCCTTTTTCTAAACTTTTGTTACGTTAGAACATATTAGTTTTGCTTATTCTAATAATCTATAACCTGCAAATATCATTTGGAATCCTAAAATAAGCTTGCATGACTTTTTGGACTTGTTTTGCAAATATATTAATGCTAGGGGTATTATATCGTAACTTTTTGAAATTTATAACTAGAGGGGCTGAAAATGTCATTTTCTTAAAGTTATAACTATAAGGACCTATCTTGCCAAGTTTCAAAGTTAAAGGTTTAAATTATATATACTTTATATATAAAGGACTAAACTTGTAAATGCTAAGAAGATTCTTGAATGTGGAAGCGAATTTGGGCATATAGAGTAAAGCATCCGAGAAGCTAAGATTGAAGTGTAAGCTTCGGAAGATTTGAAGAAACTTCTTCATTTGATGGTCGTCTCTTTCTCGGAGCTTTTGGTTGTTGTGCCTCGAAGGATAAGGGATATTCTGTTTAGGCTTACGAGTATCAATGGACTCAGAGGTTGGTGCTTGAGGTTGGACATCCGGAGGTTGGACTTTTTCGGCACTTGATTGCACCAGATCCTTTGTTACCTCAGGCTCTCTTTCCACCACCTTGGGAGAGGGAGAGAAAGGAGGAGGAATTGGAGGTCCATCGTAAGAAACACCACTTTGGGTGGTGATTGCTTTTAAGTCACCTTTCGGGTTATTAACGGTATTGTTAGGAAGAGGACTCGAACCCGAACCTGAAGGTTTGTTCATTTGAAAATAGTTGCTCAACATGTTCTCAAGCTTGTTGTTTTGTTGCAACATTATGGCTTGAAATTCGTTTCTCAACTCAGTTGTCATGTTATTGATTTGATTTTGCATAGCTCGCATGCTTGTTTCATTAACTTTCTTGTAATTTGCGAGTTTATTTGACGGAGCAGTTGGTGGAGTCAGAGCTCGGTAAGTCAAATTTCCTGGGTTGTAATTATTTCCCCGGTTTTGATTGTTGTGAACTGGTGGGAAATCGGGTGGTCGAACTTGATGAGCTATACTTGGAGGACAGTGTCCAGCGTTTCCCTGATTATAATTTACTGCGGCTGCAGAAACATACGCTTGAATATTATCTTGATATCCAGGGAAAGAGTTGCCATTGGTCGCAGGACACTGGTAGTAAGGATGTGGTCATCTATAAATAACACAACTCTCTTTAACCGCTTTAACGGAAGCTGGGGGAGGAGTCGTGTTTTTAAGAAGCAAAGCCTTAACGGCATTGGTACGTGCAACAACATCAGGTGAAAGACCTGAGGTAGAAGTGCTTGTACTTGCTTTGGCAACAACCGGTCTGTTTCGTGAATTTCAAACTTTTAACTTATTTTCGATAATTGTTAAAGCATCTTTAGTACTTCTTTCCAAAAGATTACCACCGCCAGCAGAATTCAAAGAATCTTGATCGGTTGGGTTTAAAGAATTGTAGAAAGTATCAAGTTGATGCAATTCTGTAAAACCATAATGTGGGCATGCACGAAGGAGATCCTTGAAACGGTCCCATGTCTCATAAAACGGTTCATCGAAACGTTGTTGAAAGTTTGAAATTTCATTATGGAGGTTTGTTGTTTTTGAGGGAGGAAAGAACTTGTTAATAAACTTGGAGACAAGATCATCCCAAGTTTCTCTGGAGTGAGGAGGTTCTTTCTTGAACTAAATCCGGGCTGGCCATTGATAGAAAATGGAAAAAACATAAGCTTAATCGCTGTTTCAGGCACGTCTTTGTACTTCATCGTAGAAGTAATCTTGTTAAACCAACGGATATGAGCATGAGGATCTTCTTTCTCAAATTCGAAGAATTAATTCGAGGTTACAAGATTCATAAGACTATGCTTGAGCTTGAAATGCTCAGCGGGTATTGGTGGTACAACGATTGCTTCCGCATCTCCCTCGGTGGGTGCACGGAGCAATTCTGCCATAGTACGTGTATCGGCCATCGTAACTACGGGTTTTTCTTTAACAATAGTCGGATGGACTTGTTGTTGGGAACGTTTTTGCTTTCGACGTCTTCTGAGAGTTGATGACGGTTCAACAACTGGGCCTGACGAACGAGTGTGCATGCACTAAAAACAAATCTTTAAATTATTTTTTTTGGTATTTTAAGTTTTTTTAATGAACTTATTTTATTAAAGGACAAAATGAGATCGAATAACTTAAACCAATAATCAACTTATTTCACGGTAGCTCTCTAAAGAAAAACGCACAAAGGAGTGGATGAGCGGGAAAGCACGAAGCTATTAAAAACCTTCTTCTTTCGGGTCGTAGTTCGTAGGAACGACCCTCCTTATACCCCTCTTATAGTTTGTTAATCTAATAAAGGTGAGCCGTACTTCACAAGTGACACAAAGGCAAGTTTTAATCTTTTGTTTGAGAACTTATTAATGATAATACTTAAAGTTGACAGTATTATGTTTATGATGCATTTTAATCTTTTTAGGACAATGTTTTTACAATTTTTTTTATTTTTTTATATTTTTTTTATAAACGAAAATATTCACAAAAACGAGAATAACTTCCGAGGAAGGATCTTCAAAAAACAATCTTCAAATGATAACATGGAATTCGTTACACAGCCTCCCCGACAACGGCGCCAAAAATTGATTCCTCCAAATACGTATATATATATATATATATATATATACGTATATATATATATATATATATACGTATATATATATATATACGTATATATATATATATATATATATATATATATATACGTATATATATATATATACGTATATATATATATATATATACGTATATATATATATATATATATATATATATACGTATATATATACCCCTATTAATATACGTGGTATTATTATCTACGTTATTATTTATAAAGTTATATATATATATATATATATATATATATATATATATATATTATATATATATATATACGGTATAGGATATATATTTTAGTATATATACCTATATACGTATATATACGTTTATATATATATATATATATATATATATATATATATATATATATATATATATATACATATATATACGTATATATATATATATATACGTATATATATATATATATATACATATATATATACGTATATATATATATATATATATATATATATATATATATACGTATATATATATATATATATACGTATATATATATATATATATATATATAGATACGTATATATATAGATACGTATATATATATAGATACGTATATATATATATATACGTATATATATATATATATATATATATATATATAAGGATTTATCAATAATAATATAGAGAGTAAGTATTCCGAAAGGGTTTAAAGAAAATCGCTCTTAACCAAAGCGACTTCAAAAACCTCTCGGGTCGTTTCCTCGACGAGGCGTGAATTGAATTCGAGTTAACGTTTGTGATCGGGATTTTGAATGGTTCAAGATTTTTGGTTGATTTTGTCTATTTCTACAAATAAACACAAAAGTATGGAAAGGAAATAAACGAATAAGGCAATAAAGCAATAACGAATTTAAACCTAAAATAGAAACGTTAACGGAATTAAAGAAATGTGACAAATTAAGCAACTAAATTAAATTTGCATATTTAAAAAAATGAAAAAGAAATAAACAAGGCAATTACAACTCATTAACAAGCACAATCATATTTTTATCTAAACTAAATATTGCAATAAACATAAAGAAATAAATTAGATAAAGAAAAGAGGTTAGAGGTTACAAGTTTGGATTAACGAGCGAGATGATACAATAGATTTCAATAATACCAAATATACCCATCTCCAAGCTAATAACCCATAACATCCGTCCTAACTCGTTATAATGAAATACCCGTAAAACTTGACTGCTATTTTTGAAAGTAAAAGATATTTAATAAAAACTAAATTTATAAAAAACTTACCGGTTCATGCGAAACTTTAGATCAAGATATAACTCAAAATCATTAAGTAATCATTGACTCATAATTAATGATATCTTAAACATAACAAAAGTAAAATGTTAAACGTAATGGTTGTGACTTATGACTATGCTTAATACATTAAAAGACAATCATTAGCATTAAATGAAATCAATGACAAAAAATGAGAAACAAAATTACTAAAAGTAGTGGTTGGTGTTGTGTCACTGACTGTTGTTGTGATTCACGTTCAAAGAAAAGATATGAAAAAAACATACCAACAAAATCGCACAGAACATAAGAATGAAAGAGGCGCTCGTCTCTTCTTGAAACAAAATCGAACCAATCTTTTTATTGAATAATCTTGAGAGTACAATGCTTAGAAGGGTAAATGATGCTTATAACAAAGCTTAAAACAAAGAATTTAACATAATTGCAGTAAAGTAAATGTTGGAAAAGAAAAGATATGAGATGATATCTTCTTTGAATGAAATCCTCCCCTATTTATAGGGGAGTCATGTACACTATGTGAGGTAAGACCATCAATGCCTTCAATGCTTTCTATAATTGATTATGGAAGGTCATAACTTTTGTCAACCAATCTTGAAACCGCCTCATTAATTCTTTGACCGCTATTTTTGGCTCATATTTTATGATAAAGATGAAGTGGGTAACGATCGTTAGATGTTAGAACTAACGGTGTTAATTCTCCAAGTAGGCTTCTTCTTCGGCCGATTTTCTTCATAATTTGCGCCTGTCTTGGCCCATTAATTTTGAGCTAGGAATGGCCCACTTTGCAAAATGTCTTCAGCTTCATTTTTTTCTCGCTCTTTCTAATCTCGTGCTTGGTTTTGTCTGTTTTGGCTTCATTTTTGTCTTTTTGTGTATATCCGTTACCTGCACATTCAATAACACAAAACAAGCATATATTTGGCATTTTATGTCTATTTTTAGTTATTTAAGCTCGTTTTATTAAGGAAAAGATATGTGTATTTAAGCACATACCAGTACAACCCGATATACCACAATGGAAGTAGGACAACATCACTATGGATTTTGTCACGAAGCTTCCTAAGTCGTCATAAGGCTACAACACCATTTGGGTGATTGTTAACCGACTCACTAAGTCTACAATCTTTGTACCGATGAGAGAGGCTGATCCTATGGATAAACTTGCAAGAATGTACCTAAAGGAGGTTGTCACGAGGCATGGAATACCTCTCTCGATTATTTGTGATCGTGACCCTAAGTTCGCATCACATTTATGGAGGTCACTTCGAAATGCTTTGGGTACTAGCCTGGATATGAGTATCGTGTACCATCCACAAACAGACGGGCAAAGCGAGAGGACTATTTAAACTCTCAAGGATATGTTGTGTGCTTGTGTGATCGACTTTGGAAAGCGTTGGGTTAACCATTTGCCATTAGTCGAGTTCTCATATAACAATAGCTATCACGCTAGCATCAAGGCTGCACCATTTGAAGCACTTTACGATCGAAAGTGTCGTTCACCTGTGTGTTGGGCCGAGGTTGGACAAGTGCAACTCACTGGTCCGGAATTAGTTCAAGAAACAACAGAGAAGATCACCAGATCAAGCAAAGGATGCAAGTCGCCCGTGATAGGCAAAAGAGTTACATCGATTTAAAGCGTAAGACGATGGAATTCTAAGTTGGGGATAAAGTTATGCTTAAATTTTGCCTTGGAAAGGGGTCGTACGTTTTGGCAAACGGGGGAAGTTGAACCCTAGGTACGTTGGACCGTTCAAGGTGTTGGAAAAGGTTGGATCCGTTGCATGCAAGCTTGAGCTTCCTGAAAAGCTGAGCAGGGTTCACAATACGTTTCATGTATCCAACTTGAAAAAGTTCTATGCCGACGAACCATTAGCCGTTTTGTTAGATGGACTTCATTTTGATGACAAGCTTCAATTCGTCGAGGAACCAGTCGAAATCATAGATCGCGAAGTCAAACAATTAAGGAAAATTCGTGTCCCAATTGTCAAGGTTTGATGGAACTCTAGGCGATGCCCCGAGTTTACATGGGAACGCGAGGACCAATTTCAAAAGAAATATCCACATCTCTTCGCAAAGACTGCACCGTCGTCAAGTGCCGCGTCTTAATCCTTGAGGACAAGGCTCATTTAACGGGGGAAGACTATAACACCCCGTGTTTTAGGGTCATTTACCACGTCAATAAATTCACTATTCACTTTTAGTATTGTACGCGTTTGCTTTTAAATTGTAATCGTTAAGTTAAATCGCGTAAGCTAAAAATTATCATTCAATGTAAACGTGCATCAAAAAATTAAATGTTTACATTAAGCAAGTGTTAAGTAATTATTTTGAGGATAATTATTAACTTTGTTCATTTTATTTTATTTGGTTACGTAAAGTGTTTATGTTTCGCAATAAAATACGTTTAGGCATTCCCGAAACCACCAAAACTTTTCTACGCTTCAACAAATACCCACAATTGTACCCAATACTCAAAATTTACAAAATATCATCACATATATCCCTATATGGCCAGATATGGGGAGATAGAAACCAAAGATATTTGTAGTTAAATCACATTCCTTGTTTTATGGGATGATACTCATCTTAGGGAACTAAGACTTACATCTTACTAGCCCTAATAGTGAAATGGACCAACTATTCCCTAGAATTCCTCTTTGTGTCCAAGACTTTCCTATGACCACTTGACTAACTCTTGATATTTATATACACTTGCAAGACTTAGATAACACATACATATCTCATTTTCATAGTGAAAACAACACTTTTTCTCTCTTTTTTATGGCATAACCCACGGCTAAACCCAAATACACTACCAAATCCATAAAAAAATTTATCTACAACAATTACAAGTGTTCCTACATCTTATCTAAGATAACCTAAGGTGGTTAGAAGGTTTGGTTTAAGGTTTACAAGTGTTAAGCAAAGGAAAAGCAAGATTAAGGTTTCATTTGGTTTTAGGGTTTTCAAGTGTTGTAAGCTTGGGTTAAGTAGCTAAACAAGGGTTTAAATCATATTTTTCATCATCCTACTTCATATTAAGGTTACCTAAAACCCTTAATCTCTTTACATTTGTGATTTTATGCATATATAATGTTTGTATAGTTAATCACCATCTAAGGACTTATTTACTTGTAAAAATGAATTTTTACACTTGTTTATGATTTGGTAAACTTTTACATATGACATATGGATGTTAACATCATGTTATAATGGATGTATAAGTATTGTACATGTGTGGTTTATGTATAAAAAGTATATATAAATAAGATACCTAAAAATTGTATATATAAAAGTTCATGAACAAATGAGTATGTAAACTTATAGATCTTGTGATTTTTGGACAATCTTTGAACTAATCATGGACTACAAACCCTAGGTGTGTAAGACATGTGATATTAAGGGTTGTAATGGACTTGTAACAAAGTGGTTAAACTAAAAAGTTATAAAAATAACTTTTAAACACATTTTGAGAAATTGATCAAAAGGGGTTGTTAGAATTCGAATTATAACCTATTGATTTTATATTTTTATAAAATACTACATCTCATGAAGATTCCAAAAAGGTAAGAAAATCAAAAAACCGATTTATAACGAAGGAGATACGTAATTTACAAGTTACGTGATAATAAACGCGTTTATAAAAGAAATTTTATAAAAACAATTATGTTTCACTTCTGATATATACAAATGGCTATTTTTCTCAAATATTATATATTTTTAGGATTCCAAAACATTAAGAATCATAATTTTTGGATCACTAACGAAGGAGTTATGAATTACGCAAGTTTACGATAATAAATACTTTTATAAAAGTTATTGTTCATCTCAGACATGGTTATTTTGAAAACATCATTAATTAGATAGAACTTTTAATTACGAAGATGTGCACGAAAGAATCACTAAAAACGGAGTTCAAACGAATAAAATACGACATTTACGACGACTAATTTTATAAAAATAATTTTATAAAAGTATATGAACAGTAAAAATCATTGTTCACCAGGGGACTACAAATATAAAAATGTAATATTTTGATAACTCATCTTAATACGAAAGCGTGGACATAAGAAACGTAAGAAACGAGCTTAAAACGATAAAGTTACGTCGTTTTTACTAATGAAATATTTATATACGTTTTAACTTTATAAATACGATTTCTCAAACGCAATTAGATGGTTATGTAGCTATATAGAATTATATATGATGTTAGTTAATCAAAGTGCTTAGTACTCTTACGGCCTATAATTAATTAGGTTACATTCGGCGTTTATCTGACGCATTTTCTGTGATATACTTGATATTCATTCACTCGAGGTGAGTTCATAGCCCCACGTTTTACATTACAATGATTTACAAGTTTTGAGGTGAGAAACATATACATGTTTTACAAATAGGATGCAAGTGTACATTTTAACTTGATTACGTGTTTGCCTAAGTAGCGATAACCCATCTGAGCCCATAATCATGAGCTGTCAATTACTAGTTGTGAGCACGAATGTTATAAATAAATCTATTTAAGATTGACATCCCCCTTTGGGTGATTAGCTATCACTAGACAAGCGAACGTATACCATGTTGGACACAGGATATTGCGGGTTAAAACATTATCACGGGCAATGTTGGCAATTTATATTGCAATTCATACATGTCGAGCTTCAGTGTCATGAGCTTAGGAAAACGTAATTACATTTTAAGATGTTTGCATCTGTTGCATTATCATGGGGAAATCTTGCGGTCCTACATTATACATTTACAAACCTATAAATTCACTCAACAATATGTTGACATTTTAAAGCAATGTTTTTCATGAGGTCAATAAGGCACAAGGTGCAAGGAATACATTGGTGCTTATATTTTGGATGTCACATGCTAAAGATTTGGTTGCATTATATTTTGGGATAAATTGTTATGAACTAGAATCTTGTATTTTGTATTTTGAACAAGTGAAGCTACGGGCTTCTGTAACAAATACTTTGCTAAATCCAATGTATCGGTTTTTAAACGACTTTTTGGTCGTTCTTATATATATCTTGTGTTATTGATCTATGATGTACCATCCCCAGACCCATATTCCGCTGCGATCTATTTTGGGGGTGTTACATCCTTGTTGTCCCTGAATACACTGTTAGCCTTTTATTTGTGCACAAACTTGCTAGGGATAGTAAAATGTTTATGGGATTTGATGAAAATAAATGTTACTTCCAGGATTTAAAGGCAAACAAGACTGTGGGGATTGGTAGACAATGCAATGGCTTATACTTATTTGATATAGATAAGACCTGTAAGATTATCTCTAATAATTGCATTGCTACTTGCTATGTTTCTAGATCTTTGTGGCATCAAAGGCTTGGTCACCCTGCTAACCAAGTTCTTAATGTCTTGAATAAAAGCCTAAATCTTGACAGTCAATCTATTTTTGACCATCTCCGTGACACTTGTAATAAAGCTAAACAAACAAGAGAACCTTTCTCTTTAAGTGATCACAAATCAACTAAAATTGGACAATTAGTCCATCTTGATGTTTGGGGACCTTTTAAAATCACAAGCAGAGATGGCTTTAGATACTTCTTGATTGTTGTAGATGACTATTCTAGAGCTGTTTGGACCTACATGCTTAAGGGAAAGGATGATGTCTATGATTCCATTGTCAAATTTGTTAATATGCTTTCAAATCAATTTGAAACCAATGTGAAAGTCTTTAGAAGTGATAATGGCTATGAGTTTGTTAATAACAGACTGCAAAGTTTGTTTAATGAAAAAGTAATTTTACATCAAACCTCTTGTGTTTACACACCATAGCAAAATGGAATTGCAGAAAGGAAACATAGGCATCTCCTTAATGTGGCTAGATCCCTTATGTTTCAGGGGGAATTACCTTTATATTTATGGTCTGAATGTATCTTAACTGCTGTATATCTCATCAACAAGACTCCCTCTTCTATGTTGTCTGGCAAGTCCCTTTTCCACCTTGTGTATGGGCATGACCCTTCACTCTCTCACCTTAGGGTTTTTGGTTGTCTATGCTATGCTACCATCCTGAATAATCAGGATAAGTTTAGCATCAGGTCTGAAAAATGTGTCTTTATTGGGTATTTAAATTCTAAAAAAGGTTATAAACTTTTGAGTCTAGAAAACAAATCTATTTTTTATTCAAGAGATGTCAAGTTTTATGAAACTGTCTTTCCTTTCAAAATGAAAAATATTCCTCATAAAACTATCTTTGATTCTGGTGTGTCAAATGATTTAAATCACAATTTTTTTAATGACCTTAACCCTAAAAGACCCAATGATGATGGGTGAGTGTCCCTCAATGATGATGACATAGAGTTGAATCATGAGCTTCAGGATGACTCTAAAGCAACTTCTATGAGTGAAAATACACACCCTGAGGGCAATGTTTCTAATGAAACCAATGTTTCTAGTGAAACAAGTTCTGCTGGTGATATAAATGATAGTTCTGAACCTATCTTTGAGATAGGTGACTTGCCAGTTAATACTATGAGGAGGTCCATGAGACAAACCAAGTTGCCTTCTAGTCTCAATGACTTTATTATCAATGGCAAAGTTAAGTATGGTGTTGAAAAAGTTGTTAACTATGCTAATCTTGATCATGATAATCTTTGCTTTGCTTCTAGCCTTAATAAAAGTGTTGAACCCTCTTGCTATGAGCATGCTATTTTTGATAATAACTGGATTGATGCCATGAACTCTGAAATTGAAGCTCTTAACAAAAATCACACTTGGATCATCACTGACCTTCCTCCTAATAGGAAACCCATTAAATGTAAATGGATCTATAAGATTAAATACAAATCCAATAGGGATATTGAAAGGTACAAAGCTAAGCTTGTTGCAAAGGGCCTCAGTCAAAGGGAGGGCATTGATTTTGATGAAACTTTTTCTCATGTTGTTAAAATGACCACTGTTAGGTGTGTTATTGCTTTGTCTGTTGAAAATAAGTGGCTATTGTTTCAACTGGATGTTAACAATGCCTTTCTCGATGGAGATTTTGATGAGGAAATCTACATGACCATTCCTTATGGTTTTTCAGATAAAGATAATAAAGGTAAAGTGTGCAAACTGGTCAAGTCCTTCTATGGACTCAAACAGGCCCCCAGAAAGTGGAATGAAAAACTTGTTGGGGTTCTTAAAGACCATGGTTTCACACAATCTATTAATGATCATTCTTTATTCACCTTAACCAAAAAAGACAAGTTTATTTCTCTTCTTGTCTATGTTGATGACATTGTCATCACTGTAATTGTGTTGATGAAATTAATGAGTTCAAGATTTACCTTAAATCTAAATTTAACATTAAAGATTTGGGAAGTCTCAAATACTTTCTGGGAATTAAAGTTATTAAAACTGGTAATGATCTTTGTTTAACTCAGAGGAAATACTATCTTGAATTACTAAAAGAATATGGTCTCATTGGATGTAAACCAGCTTCTACCCGAATGGAACCTAACTCTGTGCTTCCTTATGTTCCTATTGACTCTGACCATTTACTTGATAACATCACTGGGTATCAACATCTTCTTGGTAAGCTAATCTATCTCACCCATACCAGATCTGACATCTCTTACTTTGTTCACAGCATATGCACTCTCCCTTTAAGTCCCATCTCAGTTGTGCCTTGAATGTCCTTAGATATTTAAAGGGTGCTCCTGGAAAGGGGATTAAATATACTCATACCAACAATGGTAATAATTTGGTTGGGTATAATGATGCAGATTGGGCAAAGTGTGTCAAAACTAGGAAGTCTGTCACTGGCTACTGTGTTTTCTTTAATAACTATTTAATTTCTTGGAAAAATAAAAAACAGAACACTTTGTCCAGATCATTCACAGAAGCAGAATACAGATTCATGTCTTCTGCCACATGTGAAATCATCTGGATTCAAAAACTTCTCCTTGATCTTAAAGTTAAAGTGACTCTTCCCATTGACCTCTTTTGTGATAATAAATCTGCTTTACAACTTGCTGTGAACCCTGTCTTTCATGAAAGGTCTAAACACTTTGAGATAGATGTCCATTTTATCAGAGAAAAAATTGCAAATAGTACCCTGAAAACAAGAAAAATTTGTTCTTCAAACCAAACTGCAGACATCTTCACCAAACACCTTCCAGTTTATCAACATAAAAAACTATGTGAAAAATTAGAGATGTTTGACATGTTTAGCAATCAGATTAAGGAAGAATGTTCAAATAAGTTCAATAAGCTTAAACAATAATCTGATTGCTAAACTCTTTCCTATCTTCTTCTTACTCTTTGGTTCTAGCTTTGTGTTTTGCAGGAATAAACTTCAGGGGCCTCTTTGTCATTTTGGATTCTCCCTCTTGTTGGACTTCTACTTTTGGTCTATTGGTGCAAGACTCCCAAAGATGAAGGGCCATGGATGTTCAGCTATTTCTTATATAATCCCTAGGTCGGGCCTAGGGTTTGACAACAACACAACACACACTGATCATCTCTTGATCAGTGTCTCTGTCTCTCATATACTGTGGCTTAGTTCTGCTTTGATATCATCGCACAAAAAGGCGAACTTATGGATTCTATTGTTCATCAATCATACTTTTGGATTTCTTCTAGAAATCCTAAATTGCGATTTAGTTGGATATGATGGTTAGATAATCCCATAGCTAATTTTTCTTCTTGTAACTATTTCTTTTTTTAGTTTTTGCTAGTTTTATATTAAAAGCCGCCGTTAAAAAAACATAAGAACATGCATACGCGTATCTTTGTATTATCATAACTTATCTCATCTTCGATAGTTTGATGTATATAGTGGTAATTAAGTAAAAGTATAAATAATATCAGTTCCGTAAAACTGACTTACACACGCACTAAGTGTTATTAATAAATGTGGATGTTTTTTAAAACATTATATGGATGTAGCATTTTTTTTATAACAAATATCTATAAAAGATTTAGAAAAATATTATTATATGGGATGCTTTTGCATGTTCAATTATAAACGAATCGTAAATGGTTTAGTAAAAAAGTATGGATCTGTTAAGACTGAAGCGCAAATAACAACAAACGGTGTATGATTTGAGTAATATAATGTATTTGATTGATAGAACAACTTGGCAATGGACATGGGATTGTATGCCAAAAAAAAGAGAGCCAAAAAAATAATTGTTTTCACCTATGCTATAGTCAATAATTTGATCGGCAAAAGATTGTCACTTTTTCTTTGTTGTGTGGCTGTTTCTATTTTTTTTATTGTATATATCATACGTTTAAATTGTGTCTATCGTATATATTTTGTGATTATTTTACTCTCCTTGTTAACTAGTTATAATCCTCGTGCACGCACAGAGTTTTTTTTTAATTTTTTAATATTATATATCTACCTATTAGAAAAAGATCATTCGTTTTTTGTTTTTTTAAGTATGGTTCTTTTGGTTTATGATTATGTTTTACGAATTAGTAATACAACAATATATCTTTATTTTTGAATTTTTTTATCCAAACACTATCATAATTATTTTGAATCTCTAAATCTTAACCATAGTTTTAACATAATCAAAATATGACAATAATGACTTTAGTGCGATTTTTGTGGAAAGAGCACGTTTGTTAAAATCAATATCATCACACCATCTAAGCTATATATAAGTTGATGTGTTTCATCTAAAATGATTCATTTAATGTATCTATCTCTAAAGATTTATGCTTTACAAAATGTAGTTGTACTATTCACACTATCAAAATATAGTTTTCAACCTTAAAATGAGCATTCAAACTTGCTACAGGGATAGATGATAATGAGTCCCTTAAAATAGTTTGTTGATCGACCTACTTTTGAACTTGTTTACAAACCGGACAACCAGCCGTGTGCAACGTTTATACGCTCGTGAACACGGATTTCCTTTCGCATCTTCTGTCCATAATTTTGCCATTCACATCCATGTGTAATCTGCAAACCCCATCATATCTAAGTCGTAAATTAAAAAAATGGTTTTTAAGAACCAACTGGGCTAGCTCAGTTGGCCACCAAGGGTAACCTTCGGGAGGTATCATTGGAGAGGTCTCAGGTTCGAGTCTCACCATGGACCTTCAGGGGCGGAAATAAATAGAAGCAGGAGTGGGTTTATCCTCTAAGGCGAAGATTCGAGACTTGCATACTGCCCAATTGGATGTCACTGTGAGCTCGAATAAGCAGTAACTCACACAATGCTTCAGTTAACCTCCAATTCCCATCTGCAAGAAAGCAATGATCACCACTCATTTCTTAGGGATCATCTTGATCCCATTATACAGATCCCATTATACAGCAGAAAGATGCAAAAGGCAACCCGTGTTTGCATATTCTAAATTTGCAAAGTGACAGTCATTTAATTGTTTTTCCTTAGGCTTTGTGGCCACTATATACATCTGTCTAAGCCTCTCGAGAACTTAACTCAAAGATATATCAGCTGATTTACCCATAATTTGTCTAAATTCAATAACTTTATCTAAAAGCCTATTAAAAATATGTTCTACTT